>PVKV010029775.1:0-23153 GCA_004027835.1 Alouatta palliata | reverse complement strand
GCCAGCTGTCCCCCGGAGAAGCTCCGCAGCGCGTCGTTCCAGGAGTGCGAGGAGCCATAGATGGCGCTGCCGTCCAGCCAGCCCGTCACCTGGTTGGTCTGCGGGGCAAGCGGCGGGCGAGTAGGGGTCGTGGGGGCGGCGGCGGGCCAGGGAAAGCCGGGGCCCCAGGGGGTGTCCGGGGCTGGGGAGTGGGCGCCTCCCCATGCCAGGCCCTTCCAGGCCTGCAGCCCGGGCCCCACCTGGCTGGGGTGCGGTCCCTTCCCGCCGCCTCCCCTAGCCTCACCAGGTCCCGGGGGTTGCTGGGGCTGCGTCCGGTCTCCGGGTCCCAGCGGCTCCTCTGGAAGGGCAGCACCACGTCCCCGCGCTGGTCGGGGTCGAACACGGGGTCTCCAGACGGGATGTAGATGTTGAGGAACTCCGCGGGGCAGCCGGGCGTTTCCACGTCCACCACGTCGGAAAGCACATGGTAGCCTGCGGGCATGGGGCGCAAATAGATGAGCAAACCGTCCGTATTGCGCCCTCCCCCACGGCCACGTCGGCCTCCAAGTGTCCTCAGGAGCCAAAAGACAGAGGTCCCAGTGCCAGCTCCGCCACCATCTCTGCAGGTTAGCCCCAGGAGCGTCAATTTTCTAATCTGCAAAGTGAGACTATAGCGAGTTCCCCTTCTACCCAATTCATAAAGCTCTTGTGAAAATTAAAATGATATAATTTATGTAGGGGCCCCTCAAGTCAGTCCTCCTCCCTCTGGGTGGGGGCGGGAAGAGGTAAGATGGTTACTAATAAATGATGAGGAGAGAGGTGACTGGGGGAACTCAGTTCCCAAGAGCTATAATGGGGGTCCAGTGACACCTCTAGTTTGGAGCAAGGTGTAAGAGAAAGATTAGCGAACGAATATCTCTGTGTCAACACGCCAAATGTCTTCGAGATGAAGGCAGTCTGGAAGTGCTGCTTAGAGAGGAAGTGCTTGAGAGTGTCGGATCTGTCTCCTGGGGACTCGCAGAGGGGATCTGGCCCCTCCCCCAGGCTGAGCAGAGCGCCAGATCAACCCCACTGGTCTCCTCCTTATCCCTCACCAAAGAAGACCCCCAGTACAGTGCGGTTGTGGAGCGACGGTAGCCCGGCTTTGCCCAGCGTGGCTGCGTCGCTGAGCCGGCGCGGGTTGGGCAGCTGCGGCTCCTCCAGAGCCTGATACACACCGTCGGCGTAATTGGCTGGTACGCGGCGCTGCAGCCTGGAGCCTGCGGAGGCAGGGAGCGGGGCGCTAAGCACTCCATCCCCAAGAATCCCCTAAACCTCGCCCTAGCCTCCCTCAACCCCTATCCCCCTTCTCAGACGGAACGGTCTCTAAAGGGTCTCTTGGCCCCAGGAGCGCTGTGTAGACAGAGGAGCTGCTGGGCGAGTGTTCCCCGCAGATTCTCCGCTCAGAGGCTCCCGCACCCGAGCCCATCGCGAGCCGCGGCCCCAGCACCCGCGGTCCCAGGACGCACCAACAGCGCCACGCTCGTGGTGCCTCAGGTTGTTAAACCAGCCGTCGTAGCGCTGCACTTCCCAGGGCAGTGGGAGTGCGTCCTGACCGCCTGTGGACACAGAGAAGGGCCTCCTCAGCACTAGGCTCTAAGCTGCCCCTCCCGGACCCGACGGCCTCGGACAGTCCCTCTCCAGCTCGCGGAGCGCCCCTAACCCGACCCAAGTGTCAGGCCGCACTAGGAAGTTTCCCATCCCGCTGAGCTGCTCAGCGAACTGACTTTCCAGTCTTAGGGAGCCGCTTGCTGCACTTTTCCCCTCCCTACCTCCCAGGGGATCCTGGGGGGCACCCCGCAGCTAGAGGAGCCGGATACTTGCCCGCTGGATACAGGGATCCAGTCAGTAGAGCTCCCAGGAGCATCAGTGCCTCTGGTCTTGCACGGAGCATGCCAACTCTGCAGCCTGCGGGGCGGGGGTTGGGGTGGTAGGTGGTATGTGAAGGCCACTGTTAGGGTGTCCTCTATCCCTCCCCTCTCGTTCCTACAGAAGGAAGGAGGAGCGCCAGCTGTTTCCACTTCTGGAACGTAGCTGTTAGAAGCATCACTGAGGGCCTGCATCCAAATGCCACTCTTTTCAGGACAATTGGCAGCTCTGGAGGCATGGACACTGTTCCCCATCCGCCACCCCCTCAGAGAGTTAACCCCAGACGATAGGAACCCACTGGGCAGGAGTCTTCTGGGGCATGTCAGTCCAGGGCAGGACTGGCCCAGCCTCCCAGGGTGCGCCCAATGTCTCGAATGTATCACCTCCACCACCAGCACTAATCCGACAGGCTCCGCTTCTCCTCCAGGAGGTAGGGAAGGGAAAGAGGCTATTGAGTTGGGAGGTAGGGACCTGCAGCACCCTTCCGCAATGAATCCCCCTTCCCCAGTGAACTCCCCTTCTGCAATGAACGCCTGTGCATGATGAGCGAGGGCTAAGGTCAGGTCCCAAACTCTGGTCTAACCTGTGGTTTATGGTGGTGTCGGGTTCAGATGTCTTCTTGCCTCTTAAAAATCTTCACTTCTGTGCTCTACTTCTTGCCTTCACCCCCGCTCCTCCAGCTCCGCTGATCCTCAGCCTCCCTGTCTGCACTCTCACCTTCCTCTCTGGGTCTTCGGTCTCACCGCCTCGCCGGTGTTGGCTCAGGACAGACCTGCGCCGAATGTGAGCATTTGGACCCAGGGCTCGCCCTCCTGCTGTGCAGGCGGGGCCCTTATTTGCATAACCTCTTTCCGCTGGGACTCGGCCGCTGGGCTGGGACACTGGAGTGGCACGCCGCCCACGCTGCTATAAAAGGGGTCCCGCGCCGACTTCCAAACTCAGCGTGAACCCGCGGAACCTGGAAAGTAACTGGCTACAGACAGTGAGAAATAGTTTCGCTCGCAAACTAACCAAACTCTGTCGGTATCAACCCCAGAGCGTTAGGAGCAGCCCGCCGCTACGTTTCCTCAGTGAAGAGGTGCAGAACTCAGACTTCACCAGCCCACTCGGTGCCCGCGTTGTACGCCAAGAGGTACCAAGGACGCGCCTCCAGCATCCAGGCAGCCCCAGCTTGCCGGCCTGCCTGCCCTCCCGCGTGCAGCTCTCGACCGGCCTGCAGTATGACCCTGTGGAACGGCGTACTGCCTTTTTACCCCCAGCACCGGCATGCGGCAGGCTTCAGCGTCCCACTGCTAATCGTTATTCTAGTGTTTTTGACTTTAGCAGCAAGCTTCCTGCTCATCTTGCCCGGGATCCGTGGACACTCGGTAAGGGTGTCTTAGTAGTTCAGGTAGAGTGGGGGGAGTCGTCATGGGCAAATTGTCTCCCGAGGGACCCAGAACAGGTAAGACTATGTAAGGGCCTCCATGAATAGTCAAACTGAGGCTCAGGTGGAGCGAAGTCAGGAGTCTGGTGCAGCAAGCACCCCTTCCCAAGGACAGGGAGAACTCCCCATCTAGGACATCCTGAAGAAGGACCCCAGCTGGGTCCTTGGGAAGGCTGCTGCAGAGAATGGGCACCCAGTCCAGTAATCCTGAGGCAGAGTCTAGGCTTCATGTGCTGCCAGGGCCTCCCACCTCTCCCAGGATGCAGCTGCACTCTCATCCCATCCTGAGGGTGATGACCTTCAAGCCAAGAGGACAGATGCCGGTAGCTCAGATTGCAGTGTTCCCCTTTGCACTGAGTCAAGACACACGCGTATGGATACCCCATCCTAAGGACTGAGACTCCCACATTGGATTGGAAGTTGGAACCAACTGGGTGCATTTTCTTAGAGTTCCCCCTCTCCCAGCACCTAAGTTGTGCATTTTTCAATTCTGGAGGACCCAGCTTTTCTGCATATTAATCTGTTTTGGTTTCCCTGGAACTGGTACACCTAGGAGTATCTGCAGTCCCACCTCCTCCACTTGGAGACCAGGCCTTGGGGCCTCCCTCTTCTGAGGGAGGTGACCCCTGCATGCCTAGCACTTCTGGACTAACTGAGCCTTACCAAGCAGTGACTGGACCAGGAGGCAGAACCAGGACCAGGCGCCAGACAGCTGGGGGAGTCAAGGTGGTGGAAGAGTGCCAGAAGTTGGGGGTGAGGGGAAGGTGCTCTTAGGGTAGACAGAAAATGGGGCTAGGGAGGTGAAAGTGCATGGTCACAAAACATCAGAAATGCCAGTAGTCCAGGGGGACTTGGAGGAAAAGCATGCCTAGCATGAGTCTCATAGGTCTGGATGTAACCAAAGATCCAGGTGGAGTGGGGTCAAAGGTGGTCTTGGGGACTCTGGCTGGGCAGGGCTCAGGCCTGACCCGGGTGCCTATTCCTGCAGCGCTGGTTCTGGTTGGTGAGAGTTCTTCTCAGTCTGTTCATAGGCGCAGAAATCGTGGGTGAGTGTGTGGTGCAGCCCGTGGGGAGAGGAGCGGGTGAGAACAGAGGTGGGCAGAGGGCACCTGGGACAATAGGGAACTGGACTTGGTTTTCTGCTCCCTCTTCCCTCTCTCCAGCTCTTTCTAGGGCCTGCTTTTTGGCCCTTACCATGCAACCACGTTGCACCTCTAAGTCCCCATCTCTCTGCAGTGTCCCACCTCCCATCACCACTCTCTAACTCCATTTTCCCACCTTCATCCCACCTTTCCCTACAGCTGTGCACTTCAGCGCAGAGTGGTTCGTCGGTAGAGTGAACACCAACACATCCTACAAGGCCTTCAGCGCAGCGCGCGTTAGAGCCCGTGTCGGTCTGCTCGTGGGCCTGGAGGGTATTAATATTACACTCACAGGTGAGGGGCCTGGGGCGAAGTGAACTCCTGGGGTTGGGAGATCCCCTGGTTAGGAGAGTGTGTCAGGGATAGCTGAAGGGCCTCTCACAGCCCACAAGCTCAAATAGCTTGTGGTCCTCCTGGATTTGCGTTTTCTCCAACCGCCACCGAACCCATTTCTCCCTCCGTGAGCGCCGCATCCCCGCTTTCCTATCTGAAGCCGCTTAGACGCGAGTTCTCTGACCGCACGCAGCCCGGTAAGCCCGCCGCACTCCGCAGGGACCCCGGTGCTGCAGCTGAATGAGACCATTGACTACAACGAGCAGTTCACCTGGCGTCTGGAAGAGAATTTCGCCGGGGAGTACGCTAAAGCACTGGAGAAGGGGCTGCCGGACCCAGTGCTCTACCTGGCGGAGAAGTTCACACCGAGTAGCCCTTGCGGGCTGTACCACAAGTACCACCTGGCGGGACACTACGCCTCGGCCTTGCTGTGGTAAGCGCTGGAGAGAAGGCCGTGTGCACCTGAGTGCGCCAGGAGCCGGGCCGTGTGAGCGGGAGGATGCAGGCCTCCAAGGCGCTGAGCAGCTGCAGCCAGACCCGACGCGCTCGGGGTGGGCAGGACAGCCTCGCGGGTCAGAAGATCACGAGGTCTGCAGAGACCGTCGGAATCCAGACTCCAGCCACCGCCTGGAGCTCGGGAGCCCACTTCTCCCCCGGGGAATTCCCCTGCGCCGCAGCCATCCCAGCACCCGGCTTTGGCGCTGGGGTAGGGACCGAGGGGAGCGAGGCTTTGGGAATCCCGGCGGGCTGGGAGAAGCCCGCTCACAGCCGGTCCCCCCACTCCCCTGCAGGGCGGCTTTTTGCTTCTGGGTCCTCTCCAATGTGCTGCTCTCCACGCCAGCCCCGCTCTACGGAGGCCTAGCGCTGCTGACCACCGGAGCCTTCGTGCTCTTGGCGATCTTCTCCTGGGCCTCCATCTCCAGCGTGCCGCTCTGCCCGCTCCGCCTAGGCTCCTCGGCGCTCACGGCTCAGTACGGTACCGCCTTCTGGGTCACGCTGGCGACCGGTGAGGACCGAGGGAACGGCAGAACGCCACCGTGCAAGGGACTAGGGGCACCAGCTGTGCGCGGGCTTCTCCAGCCCACCAGGGTTCCCAAAGCCTCGCTCCCCTTTGTCCCTACCCCAGCGCCAAAGCCCGGGGCTGGGTTAGCGGCGGCGCAGCGGAATTCTCCGGGGAAGGATTCATGCCGGGTGTGCACTTCCTGTTTATACAATGAATTCACATCTATTATCTGATTTGCTCCTCTCAATAGTTCGCAGAAACAGGCACTGTTATGACCATTTTACAGATGAAAAGGGGGCTCAGAGGGGTTTGGTGTCTTGCCGTGTTTCATGTAATCCAGATTAGAGGTGTGTAGGGGGCCGGGGGAGGTAACGCAATGGGTAGACTCCAAAAGATGAAAGAGAGGCGAGGCGCGGTAGCTCACGTCTGTAATCCCAGCACTTTGGGAAGTAGAGGCAGGAAGGTCGTTTGAGGCCAGGAGTTGGAGACCAGCCTGGGCAATATAGCCCTGACTCCACCTGTCCTCCCTTCTTTCGGTCCCCACCGCCACAGGCATCCTGTGCCTCTTCCTTGGAGGGGCCGTGGTGAGTCTCCACTATGTTCAGCGCAGCGCTCTTCGGACCCTTCTGGACCTAAGCGCCGAGGACTGCAGCCGGGCGAGAGGGGGCTCACCTCTCATCCTCGGCGACCCACTGCAGAAGCAGGCTGGGCTCCCGGACTTAAAATGTATCACCACTAACCTGTGAGAAGGACCCAGTCTGGACTCCTTCCCCGCCTTGGGACCTCGCAGGCCGGGAAGCATGCCCGCCAGGCCTGGGCCAGGAGAGCTTCGGAAGGGGCACTACGCGCTGCTGGCTCCGAGAGCCAGTGGCGAGGTCTCAGACATCCGCAGGCACCAGGGAAAGTCTCCTGGGGCGAGCTGTAAATAAACTTTTTTTTCTTTTGTTTTTTTAAAAAAACTTTTCCCCCATTAATTTTCATGGCTTCTGCGCTCCGGGGTCGTGGGGAAGCACGCCCTCGGGAGCTTCGCTGGGCTCGAGACAGCCTGGTACACTCTCCGCTGTGCTGTGAAACCGGATTCTCTGCGTCTACACTCCAGAGTAATGCGGGCGCCCTCTAGTGAGGCCGGAGGGGGCCCTACCGGAGCCAGCATCTTCCTGAGCCATCCTAGGTGGACGTTAGGTGGTAGTCATGAGGCAGGTCACCCACTCCCTGTCCTGGGTCCCACTCAGCTAGCCCAGCTGCGTGAGCTGGGAAGGAGTAGCGTTTTGGAATTGATTCACTAACTTCCCACCTGGCTTCTTGTGAGGTGGTGTCTGAGGGCCAAGGTAGGTGTCAGCAAGGTATAGAAATATAAATCCCGAGATTCTTGGCAAGTCCTGCAATCTTATTAAGCAAACTTGGGAACTGAAGCTCAGAGAATGTGGCATAGTTGGTTAATGTTAGACCTGGGCTGAGAAGTTTAGTTTCCTCTCCTTTCTGATGCTGTCTTTCATTGTACCAAGAGGTCACACAGCTGGGGAAGTAAAGGAAGAACAACAGGAAAAAGGAAAACAGAGGTGCGGAGGGAGGAGAGGGAACCATAGGAGAATCATATGTCCCCCCGCCCCCCTGCTGCTGTTATGGGGGTGAAGTTAGGTTTCAGTGAACAGCTTCCTGAAGAGACCAGGCATCACGCAAAGGCAGCATTGCTGTGCAGAGAGGAGATAGCCTCTGGTTGGTCTTATCATGGCAACAGGCTTTATGGACAAGCCCATCTTCTCTTCAGCCCCTGAGGGCTTTTTGCTGTTCTTGCCATTTTTTAACATCAGAATGTAGAGCCTGCTTTTTCTACTCCGTCTGTAGATTGCTGCTGGGGGTCTAGTACCAGCCACTTTGAGGGCAGTTCTGCTGGTTTTGTGGGACTCCAATGAGGTTCGAAGCCAGACTGGAAGTCCAGGCGGCCTCCAGGGGCAGGGGTGTTATAGGGCACATTCAGGCTCTCTGGGGTGCGCCTCCTCACAGTATGCCTTGGTGGAGGAAGCCTCTGACAGGGGGATGTCCTGGGGCTCTGGACTGTCAGCCATGGGCCTGTAGCGGGGACTCAGGAGTCCACCTTCTTCAGGACTCCACTCCAGCATGGGGTCTTCGTCCACACTCTGGTTGAAGAAAGCCTTCAGCCTGTGAGGCTGCATCCTGTGGGCTACCGCCATAGCCAGGCCCAGCAGCACACACAACAGTCCTGCAGACGAAGGCAATAGTTGTCCCATCTTAGTGCTAGTAACACCTCGTGAGGACATGTCCCCTGGGAGTGTCACAACACCTCTAAGGGAGGCCTGGAGGCCCTGCTTCAGGGCAACTTGAGCTCAGAGAGGTGACTGGCTGAGGGGCCTGTGGCTCCAACAACCCTGTTGTCCTGAATTTCCAGACTCCAAGCCCAGTGCTCCTTCTGTTATATCCCAGGAGAGAGAGAGAGAAAAGGGGAGAGGGAGAACTCTGAAAATAGGGAGAGAAAAGAAAAACCCTGGGGAAGGGCAGGGCACAGAGGAGGAACATGAGGAGGCACGTGAGGGGTAGACAGTGGAATCGGAGGGGAGAGTGAAACTGCAGGAGAATTTAGGGCTGTGTAAGGCAGGACAGAGAAAGGTTTTAAGAATGAGGACACAGAGAAGGGTATTTGGAATAAGCAAGAGGGGACAGGGGGTTGGAAGATTTTAGAAGCAGCTGGTGAAGAGAGTCAGGGGATGAGAGACAGAAAAGACACAAGGAGTGGGCATCTCTGAGGAGGGAGGGGAAGTGGCACTGAGGAGAGAAAATCAGGAGATAAGAGATAAAAGAGGGTGAGGCCTTGAAGAGGGTAAAGCCATCCTGGCCCCCAGGAGCAGACCCTCAACTCTACCAACATGATGCTCCCATGTCCTCCCTCCCTGGCCCTGAGCCTTCCAGTGCTTGTCTTTAGGACTGGGTCTTACCTGTGGTCAATGTGATCCAGAAGGCAGGCCCATGGTGAGTATGCAGCACAGAAGTGCCCAGGCGCAGGGGACAGGGTGGGGTGAGTGATGTGGCCATGGAGAAGAAGAGCAGAGCCAACAGCTGGAAGATGCCCGTGGCCAATAGCATGTGGCCACCGTATACCAGCACAGGCATGGAGAGCATCACATTGGCCAGCAGCCAGCAAAGGAATGCCACCCTGGAGAGCCAGGACCCAGTGAGGACTGGCCTGGGTACCTCTACCTGCTAGTAAAGCTGGACAGGCCCAGGTGTAGGCTCAGGGACCCAAGAGTGACCCAAAGATAGGAGGTAGGGATTCCTTCTCATGGACTTCCCAAGCCAGCACCGTGGGGACTAGTGCCAGCCCACCCCACCTGAGATACCCACATGAGTGGAGAAGAGATGGGTAGAAACCCTGTTCCTGAATCTAGGCTACCAGGGCCTCTACCCCATCCCCTTCCCATCCTCACCACAGTGTGGCTGAGGCGTAGTGTCCTGCCAGGCGATATTGGCGGTACAGGCCACATGGGCTTCTTGGAGTGAACTTCTCGGCTAGGTACAGCACAGGGTCTGGCAGCCCCTTCTCCAGTGCCTTTGCATATTCCTCAGCATAGTTCTCGCCCAGACGCCAGGTGAACTCCTCATTGTAATTGATGGTCTCATTCAGCTGCTGCACGGGGGTCCCTGGAGAACAAGGCAGCTGTGCTCTGCAGGAACCCAAGGGGGCCTAGGTAGGGACTCACCCACACTGGGCAGAGGGACAGGAAGTGGTCTCAACTGAGAGAAGGCAGCTTCCAAGGCCCTGAACTTCCCTTCCTACCATGCCTCCAACACCCATACATCCTCCCAGCCCCAGTGCCAGGCATCCTATAGCTCTTTGGACCACACCAAACACAGATCCCAAAGACAACAGAGCCTTCCCCTCCCTCACAGGTAAGAGCCCCCCCTCACCTGTAAGCGTGATGTTGACTCCACTCAGCCCGACCTGCAGCCCAACATCAGCGCTGATCCACTCAGAACTGAAGGCCTTGTACGATGTGTTGGTGCTGACCTGGCCCACAGACCACTCAGAACTGAAATTCACAGCTGGGGTTGGGGAGTTGGACATATGGGAACTCAGAGAGGTCGAGGCATTACTAGATGGGAGTCAGACGAACTACAAGGTGTCTATGTCTGTTTTGGTCATAATTGGATACCTATTAACTAGCCAGGGTCTGGCTCAGGGTAAGTCTGCCAGCCATGTGTAGGATTTCCCTTGGTCACACTCTTGACCTCTTCCTCTTCCCTCCCTTTCTCCCTGCTTTAGGGAGAGTTAGTCAGGGAGCTGAGAAGGAAGCATGAACCTAAACCATGCTGGGCAAGGCAAATACAGATAGCTTGAACACAGAGACTTTCTTTTTTTTTTTTTAAATGGAGTCTTGCTCTGTCACCCAGGCTGGAGTGCAATGGCACAATATTGGCTCACTGCAACCTCTGTCTCCCGGGTTCAAGCAATTCTCCTGCCTCAGCCTCCCAAGTATCTGGGATTACAGGTGCCTGCCACCATGCTCAGCTAATTTTTGTATTTTTAGTAGAGACGCATTTCCCCATGTTGGTCAGGCTGATCTTGAACTCCTGACCTCAGGTGATCCATCCGCCTCCCAAAGTGTTGAGATTATAGGAGTGAGCCACTGTGCCCTGTCTCATAGGGACTTTCTTCTCTCCTATTTGCCTAATCACTAAGTCAAAGCAAACAGCCCTTCCCCATTTCCTCCCTTCCTCCGAGGAGCCCTCTCCCCACAGACATTCATTTTGACTTCCTTTCCCCACCCCTGCCAGCAACAAAAATGTTAGGAAGGTTGGGGAGATGCATCCAGCTTGTTTCCCAGAGTGATACCTCTTCAGGCGAAGGTAAGAGTAAGGGGTTAAGGCCATGGTGAGAGAGGAGTATGGGCAGGGTCTGGAAGCCACCCTGAAGCAGGGGCCCACCACCGTGGGGAAACAAGGAGAGGAGAGGAAGGCTGCTGAGGGAGCTGATGGGATGGAGACAGCTGCCCAAGTCGGCTGCACTCTGCACTCACCCAGGATCGCAGCCCCGATGAATAAACTGGTCACCACCCGCAGCAGCCAAAACAGCCTCTGAGTGGCAAGGTGGGTGGGTTAAGTAAGGAGCACCCTCCTTCCATGTCTGCCCTTCCTGTTTCTAGACTGGAGGGAGGGGTGGGAATTCTAAAGCTGAGATCACTTGGTCAGTTGAAATCAGAGTGTCTGGCACGTAATAAGTGCTTATTTATTTATTTGAGACAGGATCTCCGTTGCCCAGGCTGGAGTGCAGTGATGTGATCTCAAATCACTGTAGCCACTCAAGTGGTCCTCCCACCCCAGCCTTCCAAGTAGCTGGGAATACAGATGCACATCACAAGGCCCAGCTAATTTTTTTTTTTTTTTTTAAGAGATGAGATCTATAAACCCAGGCTGGTCTTGAACTCCTGGGCTCAAGCAATCCTTCCACTTTGGCCTCCCAAAGTGCTGGGATTACAGGCATAAGCCACCATGCCCCACCAGCATTCAACAATGAACAGTTGAATCAATGAATGAGGGGCTCTGTGCCTGGGATGGTGCTGGTGCTTTCTCAGCACTGGGGTCTCCTTCCTGAGTCTGGTTGTAGTCAGAGACTCTGGACCCCTCAGCCTGAGGCTAAGGTCTCTCTGAGCTGGGGTCTCCAGGACTGGGTTTCTCACCATCTTGCCCCGAATGCCAGGCAGGATGACGATGAAAGTGGCCAGTGCAGTCAGAAAGATCACGACGATGGTGGCTGAAGCGGTGTCCATTGGGAAGGTTGGCTTGGGGCCAGCATAGAAGGGGAACGTGTGTCCCAAAGCAGCCATTTTGGTGCGGTTGTGCAGGGGAGGCAATGCTGTACAACAACAACAGACATATATTGCATGCCCTCAATGTGCCTGGCACTGGTTTTGGTACTGCAGATGTAGCACAGAATGAGCCAGACCAAGTCCCTCTTCTCTGGAGCTCACATTTTGTGCAGCATCAGACTCTGCTATTACCGCCGTCCCATTGCCCCTCAGCCATCCATCTCCCCATCTTTTAGGTGACAGAATGAGGGTCTTTGCCATCAGTCTCTGTTGCCCATGCTCCTCTCTTACCCCCAGGTTCCATAAATCAGTGCTACCACCACCCTTGAGACATCTCTGTTACTTCTGGGACTGTCTCAAGAAAAATATTTCTCTTCTCTCTCCTTCAGGTCCCCAGCACAGATAGATCACAGAGCATAAAAGGAGCTATATTTACTATCAGGTGAAGGCACAGGTGAAAGATGGTACAAATTACAAAAACATTTACTTTCTTCCTCAGTCCCCAAAGAAACAAAGGTCAGGCAGCTTTCTGCTGAGTCTATAATCCAGCCACATCATCAGAGGATGCTGCAGACCTGGCACTGCCCACACAGGTCTGTCCGGCTTTCTCAAGCACCCTGGCTCTTGTTCTGGCAACTGCAGAACAGTTGGGCTTCACTGAGTTCACTTAAATAAGCAGTGAAGGGGACCTGCCCTCTATCAGACAGTGCTGGGGCCAGATGGCCTTCTCTTCCACACATTATCAACATTGGTCCTTCTCTGTGATTCAAATTCCCGGGCCAAGTTTTAGGTCAAACCCTAGCTGTGGTCTTCTCTGCCCGTCCCTTGATTTCAGAACTTGTTTGACTCTTATTTGTTCCTTTGTAGACAGGATATTGGGAAAATGGTAGCTGAACTAACTGTGTTTAGTGAAATCTCAGAACGGATTGCAAGACACACTACTATTTTAGTTAGCACAAAGAAAGGGGAAAAGTAAGTCTTGCCAATTAAACCATGGCCACCATTGCTAGTGAGATATACCTAATTTCAGAGATGTCAAAATGTGAAAAAAAAAAATGCATCTTAGAGTCAATGATCCCAGTTTTCCTCATTTCCTAAGTGTGATCTGTACCGGGATTTCAGTTTGCCCAGAAGGCTCCACAATTTAGTTTGACCACACATTGTCTTATAAAGAGTTACAATGAAAGAATGAGCGTGGGAGTCAAGCAGCTCCAAAGGGTCTGAATTCTGCCTCTGCCTCTTGCAAGTTACTCGACCTCTACAGACACTCAGTTTTATTAAAACTTTGAGATAATAATGTCTATCTTGTAAGTGTCATTGTGAGGATGAAATGAGATCGTGTATATAAAGTGCTAAGGACGGTACTGGAAACAAGCTACCAGACTGGGAAGAGGGGGCACTTCATTGCTCATTACTCCCTTTATCTCTTTCTCCAATTTTTCTTTTCTTAAGTAAATAAAAAAGGAATACATTTAAATTTTTTATTATGCTCTTAAGTTTTTTTGGTCTTTTTTTTTTTAGACAGAGTCTCACGCTGTCACCCAGGCTGGAATGCAGTGGCACCATCTTGGTTCACTGCAACCTCCACCTTTCCGGATCAAGCAAATATCATGCCTCAGCCACCTGAGTAGCTGGGATTACAAGTGTGTGCCATCTCACCGGCTGATTTTTAAATTTTTTTAGCAGAGATGGGGATTTGCCATGTTGGCCAGGCTGGTCTTGAACTCCTGACCTCAAGCAATCCACCCTCCTCAGCCTCCCAAGGTGCTAGAATTATATGCATGAACCACCATGTCCAGCCTCTCCAATCTTTCTTCAAGTGAACCCTGAGCTGGAATCCATTCTGGGTCTAGTTTCAGTTTTTACTAATATTGGACAAGTAAGCGACAACCTCCTGGGTCCTTGGTTTCCTCATCTGTAAATGGATTTCATAATCTTCAGGTCCCTTCTAGTTCTAATGCTGGGATTCTCCTAATATGCCCTAGCTCCCAGCCTTCCTCTCTCCTTCTAAGCTGAGCACCTTCTTGTGCTATCTCTGGGAGTAGCATGGTACCAAGCAAAGAGACAGAAGGACAGACAGTTTTAACTTTTAATTCTGTCTTTTGTGCAAGTCACTTAACCCCTAAGTGTCAGTTTTAACATGAAGGTTTTTTGTTTGTTTGTCTGTTTTTTGATGGAGTCTTACTCTGTCACCTAGGCTGAAGTGCAGTGGCACGATCTCAGCTCACTGCAACCTCCACCTTCTGAGTTCAAGCGATTCTCCTGCCTCAGCCTCCCGAGTAGCTGGGATTACAGACGTGCCCCCCCATGCCCGGCTAATTTTTGTATTTTCAGTAGAGATGGGGTTTCACCATATTGACTAGGCTGGTCTCGAACTCCTGACCTCAAGTGATCTGCCCGCCTTGGCCTCCCAAAGTGCCGGGATTACAGGCGTGAGCGACTGCGCCCGGCCTGGTTTTTTGCTTTTTCTTAACTACTCAACTCTCCCATCCCTGAGGAACAGGCATCTCTTCTCTCCTGTTCTGCAAATCCATCCTCCCGGGCTCTAGCCCATTCATGCCTGCCTTCACCACCACCTTTACCATCAGTTGTCCCTCTTCCTTTCGCAGTGTTCCAGTTTCGTTTTCTCTGCTGGCTCGTTCTCTCAAGGGTACACTTAAATTTTTCCCACCTTAAGAACACACAGGAAAAGAACCCCATTCTATTTTACTCTATTCCTTTCACAGTCAGGCTTTTGGAAAAACAGTGTATATTGGTATTTCCACTGCCTTATCTCTTCAACCTATCGCAATCTGACTTTTCCTCATCCCTGACTTCTCCAATAGGCCACTACGTGTTAAATCCAAAGGGCAGTTTTCACTTTTCATCCTCCTTGACCTCTCTGTGGTATTTGACACTGGAGACCATGCCCCCTTTCTCCAAACTTTACCTCCTTGCGTTCCCATCACACCGTGTTCTCCAGGGGCTCCTGCTTTTGGCCATCTCTCTGTGGTTCCCCTACTAGTTCTTTTTCCTCCATGTTAAATGTTGATGCTTCCCATAAATCTGTCATGGCTCTCTTCTTTTAGCAGTATTCAAGATTCCCTGAGCAATCTCATCCATTCTCATGGCTGATGGTTCTCAATTGTCTTCAGGTAGTACTCCTATCTGAGCTCCAAACTCAAAAGGGCCAACCACCCTGTGGATATTTTCATTTGGATATTCCCTTGGTGCCTCCAATCTCACAGCCCCTCAGATGGAATTCATCGTCTCTGTCCTGCTTTTTATTCTATTGTCTTCATATGTTTGGCAACATTGCCACTGGTCAATCAAATAAGTCAGACACCTGGACCATCTTACCTCCTAAATACTTCTTGAAACTATCCATGTATTTCCTTTCCTACTGCCTCTGCTCTAACCCAGGCTCATCCTGTCTTTTAGTTCCAGAATAATTTTTTTTCGTAAACAAACAAAAAATAAATTTTTTTCCTTTTTTTTTTTTTTTGAGACAGAGTTTCACTCTTGTTGCCCAGGCTGGAGTGCTGTGGTGCGATATCAGCTTATGGCAACCTGCAACTCCTGGGTTCAAGTGATTCTCCTGCCTCAGCCTCCTGAGTAGCTGGGATTACAGGCATGCACGACCATGCCTGGCTAATTTTGTATTTTAAGTAGAGACGCGGGTTTCTCCATGTTGGTCAGCTTGTCTCGAACTCCCGACCTCAGGTGATCCTCCCGCCTAGGCCTCCAAAAGTGCGGGGATTACAGGCTTGAGTCACAACACCCAACCAGAATAATTTTTTTCTAATAAATATAATCATTTTACTTCTCTGCTCTGGCTAAAATCTCATCTTCTTACTATCACATATAAAGTGCTTTGTAACCTGTTCCTGCCTTTACTCGCTCCACCTTTTGCCCAGCCTAATCTATAGCCATACTGAATGACTGGTCTCTCCCTCAATCTGACATGCTCTTTCAAGCCTTCAGTACCTTTGGATATGCTATTTCCTCTGCCTGGAATGCTCTCACTCTCTTGGCAAACGCCTTTTCACCCTTCAAGTCTCAGCTTGTGTTACTTCCTCTGTGAAGTTTCCTCTGATGCCACTGGGCCAATGTGAGTTCCCACTTGGAACATTCTGATTACATTTTGAACATACCTTCCTGATAACAGTGATTACACTGTACTCTAATTGTCTGTACATCTGTCTCCAAGTTAGACTGTAGTCTCCTTGAGGGCAGAGACTTCCTCTTTCCATCTTTGCATCCCCTGCATGTAGAATATACTAATGAGGCTCTGGATCAAATGAATAATTATGAATGAGTTCCTCTCCCCACAGGTGGCTTCTTCTGATTTCGCACACAAGAGGGAGCTATGCTCTCTCATTGCCCTGTGCTATATTCATAATTCAATATTAACTGAGTATCACCAGTACAGAGCAAAGGACTGGCCAAGAAGGGATTTGACTAACCCTGTCAACTATTAGTAATTTCTCAAAATTTTCAGAAAGATTCTTCCAATACTTGAGTCTCCAAGACTAACAAAGATCCAAACATGAATTTTCATGTTTGATTGCATCAGAATCATACATGTCAAACTTAGCTGAAATGAGTAACAAAGAATTTGATATTTAAATTATTTTGTAAAATTTGTGATAGTGATATTTATTTTAAAGCAGATGTTTACTGATCTAAGAATTTTTTATTTATGACATCTAGACTGAAGCTATTATATTTTTAAATAAAAGTCCATAGGAGGAAAGCCTATAAAACATAAAACATCTTGGCTAATAAGATAGGAAGGTAAAGCGAGGCTAACAGCAAGAACACATGTTATATGCTGGAATTCAGAAAGAAGTATTTTTAATATCCGTGAATAAGAGATAATAGAACGTATTTTGGTCAGGGTTAAATATTATTCTTGCATTTGTTTTAAAGTGATGTTATATAAAATTTACAAGAATGTTTCATCTCTATTAACATGTGCTTAAGAGAAATACTAACAAAAGGCTTTTTGTATTTTAAGTATACAAGAACAATGCTAACTTATTTCTAATTCTCCCAAATGTCATATTTATTGAAGATGACACAAGCAAAAAGACAGTTGGTAAATGAAATTTGTCTTTCTTAATTTCTTCTTGTTCAGTTTCATAATTTAGGTCTTCCTTAATTTGCAGTGCCTACTTTAAAGTTAATCTTTAATGACTCTGACCCTAATTTGTTTTTTTTTGTTGTTTGTTTGTTTGTTTGAGACAGAGTCTTGCTCTGTTGGCAAGCGTCAGGCTGGAGTGCAGTGGCGCAATCTCGGCTCACTGCAACCTCCGCCTCCCGGGTTCAAGCATTCTCCTGCCTCAGCCTCCTGAGTTGCTGAGGACTACAGGCGCATGCCAGCAAGCCCAGCTAATTTTTGTGTATTTAGTAGAGACGGGGTTTCACCATGTTGGCCAGGATGGCCTCAATCTCTTGACCTCGTGATCCACCCGCCTCGGCCTCCCAAAGTGCTGGGATCACAGGTGTGAGCCACTGCACCTGGCTTGGTTTTCATTATGAAGCTAACAGGGCTCCGGCATGAAGAGGTGGCACTGAAATGAGAAGGCCCCACACTCAGCAGTCCTGCTTTTCCTACAAAGCTTGAGTTTCCCTGGGGAACATCTTTCTTCCTGGCTTGTCAAGTAGCGTCTCACAGTAGAATTCGTTTTAATGTGATAAAATCCCATGTCAATATTAACTTGACCCACTTCTCCCCTACCTCACCACCATGACTAGGATATACGCACAGTGGACACTGATATAAATAAGCAGACATGGTCAAACATACACCTATGAATTTAGATAAACAGAGACAAAGACACCGGAACCACCCAGATTCTGTCATTCTCAGTGACACACACACCTGTGTTATTTCATCAGAGGCCCTTGTGACAAAATTGGGTTGCTTTCTCATGGGGTGAGGGGAGATTCCCATACTTTGGGGTCCTCCTTTCTCACCTGGCCTAGGGAGGAAGAGGCACCATTCTCCCTTTCTGGGCTCCCTATATATACTGAAGACTTTCCTCATGCTCAGTCTTGTTATAGACAGTTACCCAATCCTTATCTGCCACAGGTTGGAGTTCCTACGTGTGTATGGGGGTGGGTAAAACATAAAGTTACAGTCTTTAAGAAAACTCAGCCTAGAACAAACTCCAGCGTTCATCATTCAAAGTGATGTGCTGATGTCGTGCGGCCTCTCTTGTAGCTTGACAGGACTCTCTTCCTGAAGTCTTCTCCCTGCCCACCTCCCCCACCTGCTGGAACCCATAGAGTAAGGACCACTAATTCTCCACAAGATGGGAGTGGGTGACAGGGTTGGAGTTGCCAAGACCTCTGACTGGTAATGCACAGCTACTGGAATGTGATGCTTTTTTCTCTGGTTGGGGTAGACTCCATTAAAAGTTTACAGCTGTGGCTAGCTAAGGGGACCCTGTCAGGAACTCCTGTCCTAGACTCTCCTCTTCCAGGAAGGGGTCTGTGTGTGTGTGTGTGTGTCTGTGTATGGATGTATATGTGTGTTGTTGCACAGAAATAGTAGTTACATGGAGAAATGGAACAGGATCTGAAAGTGGATTGGGGGCAGGATTCCCCAGTAAGGGCTGATGTGGGTAAGGAGTTCGAGGGTGTACAATCATGCAAGGCAAACTACCTAGACTCCAGGTAAATTGGGATGAAGATTCGATGTCTGTAAACCTTGCGGCATTTATGGCTTTAAGAGGTTTTCCTTGCCTCCCCAATTTCTTACCAAACTCTCTCTTTGAAGAACTCCCACTTGATCTGAACTGGTCTGGATGAAAGCAGAAGGTACAGCCCTAGGTGCCTGGGCGGGAGCAAGCACTTCAAGACCCCCTCCAAAATCACCTAGACCGCATAGCTAAGCAGCAGCATCCTCCACCACCCACACCTGGACCACAGTTCCCTACCTTCGCCTCTTCCAAACAGTGCGTGTGTGGCAGCCCGCGTCTCTCGCCTTCCCTCGTGGAACCTCACACAAAGCGCCCCGAGGGGTGTGAGTAAAGAGGGAACCAAGTCCCGACGTTCTGTGAACAAACGCGAGCCCTTACTCTCTGTGGGGTTCCCGTCCGACCCCCACTGTCTAGTAACTCACGTAAGGACCCGGCTGTGACCGGACAAACCGGATCTGAGGCGATTCCAGTCATTCCTCAAGTCACTCCCAAACTTCTCAGACTGCACCCGAGACTCCGCAGCGCGGCCTGCCACTCCCGGCCTCGGACAGAGACAAGTTGGGTGCGCCAGGACCATAGTACCGGAGTCTGCCCGCTCCGTAGCGTTTCCCCCAATCCGCCCTCCTCCACTGCGCCCCCCACCCATGCCCAGCATCCCCAGAAGCTCCAGCGCAAACCTAGCGATGCAGTTCCGGGTCTGGCAGGGCATGGGCGCGGCTCGTAGGGCGGTGGGACCCCCGAGATCTCACGAGGATCCCCGGACGGAGACGTGACCCCAGGCTCTCAGAGGGGTTTAGATCGGATGAGTGACTTGCTTTGACGCCTGGCCTAGTCTGTGGGCAGCAGGTGATCAATGGTCTTGGACTCCGAGCCCAGACCCGACGGTGCCCAGAGGATTCGAGGAGAGTCTCCCCTCCCCACACCCTCTCCGCCTCCCAGCCTCTCCCCAACCCCGTGGGACTTGTGGAGGCGGACTTGCCCTTTT
The DNA here is from genome assembly GCA_004027835.1 of Alouatta palliata. Lineage (NCBI taxonomy): Eukaryota > Metazoa > Chordata > Mammalia > Primates > Atelidae > Alouatta > Alouatta palliata. The sequence continues at coordinate 3,869 of PVKV010029775.1, read as the reverse complement.
CTCCGTCCACACGACCGCCCTAGCCCCCTGCCCTCGACACCGACGGGACGTGTCTACCTGCGCCCCGCGAGCCCTCGCCCTCTCACCTCGCGCGCTGCGATCCCCTGAAGCACCTCCGCGGGTCCCCCGGCGCCAGCCTCCATCCCGCCCCACTGCGCCCCGCCCCGCTGCTGAGCCGGGCCGCGCCGTCCCCTCCTCACCCCCAGCCCCGCCCGTCCCGGCGCAGAGCTGGAGAGGCACCGGACGCGAGCAGGCTCCGCGGGCCCCGCTGGGAGCCAGGCCGGAGCCAAGTTGCAGTCCCGGGCTCCGGTGACGCCGTAGCCGCAGGTAAGATCGGGGAGGGCTTTTCCCAGCCCGCGGGCCGGGGCGCTCCGAGTAGGGAGGTCCAAGTGCTGGGTGGCCGGGGAGCGGCCGCTCGGCCACGTTATTGAAGGAAGGGGAATGCTAGCCCCCTGCTCTTCGGATCTTATCCCAAGGCTAAAATGGGCCCTCTTAGGGCTGTCCTCTGCCCAATCAAGGTTTTGAGAGACTGGGTTCTTCAGGACCTGGGAATGTTGGGTGGCCCAGTTTGCCTGGGCCTAAGGATTCTTCTTCTGGCACCAGCCCAACACACCAGGGAGGAAGCTTTGGGCTTTAGAATCCAAGCTTTCCCCCTCAGCCCTCCCAGGTTGGAATCAATGACCTTGATCCATCCTCCTCACACCTCCAGGCCAACAGGGTCACCACTCTAGAGCTTCAGGCTGGAAAAGCTGCCATGTGGGGCAAGAACAGGCAGGCCTGTGTTCTCTCTCTGGTTCTGCCGCTGGCTCTGCCTGGGGCTTCATTGCTCTGTCCTGGGGTTGTGCCTTCCTCTCAAGGTTGTTGAGAAGTCACTGTCCCATGTCATTGTGTAAATTATTAAGGGCAACCCACCCACAAGGAGTGGTTTGTAAGCATGTCCACCTTCCTCTTCAGGTCATCCCACACAGCCTGGTCTGAAAGGGCACTTCATGCCCTTAGGGGCTGATTGGTACATTAGCGTTTGGGCCAAGGATCCTGAAGACATGGTTGGGGGTGGGGGAGGGCCAAGACATCTTGGGATCAGGGATGGACCCCTGTGTCTACTTCAGTATATCCAGCTTTACAGCTTCAACCATCCAGAGCCCAGCTCTTCACGCACTATTAAAGGTCAGCACCTGGATAGACTCTGTGGAATGCAGCAGGTGGAATACTGAGCTTTCCAGTTAGGGCACGGCCTAGGTTTTTTCAGTTGTTTAGTAGGAGATGGAGTGGGGATGAGGTCACTCCCTGGGTTCTGTCCTCTAGACAACCCATCCAGGAGCCCTGATATCTGGCTAGGGATTAGGCTTTCCCTGAGCTCCTTCCTTCCTCTATCCTAACCCCAATCTCCAGGTTGCCTTTAGGAAGTCTTCACTGGCTTTATGTACTCCTTGCGCCACTCAGGAGTCCCAGCCTGAGTCCTCTGCTGCCTCTGTTTCTGTGTTGACTCTGGGTGGAGAGAGAGAGCAGGAAGCCTGCACTAAACACATGGGCACCTGGTACCGCATCCCTTCTGGATCCAACCAAAGGCGTCAGTCTCCCACCTACCCTCTCTATAGCACATTTGCATAACACCTGTCACTTTTCTTGCTTTGAATTCAACTTCATTCTCACATCTGATTCTGGCCACCATGCTGGGAAGTAAACAGTTCAGGCATATTTGCTCCCATAGCTGGAAGGGGAAACCAAGGATCAGATTGGAGAAGTGATTTATCTAAGATCCCACCGTGGACTGGCAGCAGCACTGAGACCTCAGCCCGGTCTCCTGATGTCCAAGAAAGGTTCTGTCCAAGGAACACACTGCAGGGAGCTGGGAGGTTTTCCAACTAATTTTAGAAGATAAAGTCCCTGAAGGTATGCACCAGGGATTTCTGTTTGTTTTGTTCTTCACTTAATCTCCAGTGTCTAGGTCAGTGCCTGGGACATAAAGGGTGCTCATTAAGTATTTGCTGAGTGAATTAAAGAATCTTGGGAAAGAGAGAGTCTCTTGAACTTTGCTACCTACTGTGACCTTGGCCCAGCCCCAGCCCTTGATTGGTAGAGTCCTGCAGAGGCCTTGACCTGATTCTTCTTCTAAGCAGCTAGGGCTCATTCTCTGTCCTGTCTTTTTTTAGGGTCTCCATTGTGGGACATTCTAATCCCTGAGCCCCTGTCATTTTCATCATGAGCTTCTGCCTGGCTCTAGCATGTACGCTTCTGGTTGGGCCCTGGACCCCTGTGGGTGAGTACAGATTGGAGAAGAAGCATGGTTAAAAGCAGAGGAACCCCGCATCCTCTGGGCTCCCCCAAAGACAGGATCCATGTGATGTTCATCTGGGTCCTTAGTCTTTAGCTGGCACAGTGCCCTGCATGTGAGAGTCACTCATTTCTAGCTCTTGAAGAAATGGATGGAAAATGGAATGAAAATCATCCCCAAATACACAGAATTAGGGAGACTTTAATTTCTATGTCAGCACTTCCTATTTTATTCCTTACAATTTGGGGGCCCTTTCTTTCTCCTCTCTCTTCTCTTGTTTTCCATAAAGCCAAGGCCTATGACTCAAAATAGGAAAAAGATTGATCAGACACACAAGACAATAAAGGATCTTGGGGTCAGATTAGACCCAAAGCTGAAGGGGAGTCATCAATATTTTTAAACATTACGATCAAAAACAAAAGCAATACCTTCCACAAGAGCTTCATGTTGCCACCTTCAGTGGACAGTCACTTACTGGAATCTGAGGCTGTTCTCTGTAGTCTGGGTCTCTGTGGAGGGAAGCTGGCTTGCAGTGCCACAAGTTAAAAAGTGCCCTTTAAAACAGCAAGTCCCTGGTAACTTGGGATGGGAGAGCAGAAAGCAGAGAAAACCTGCAGAAGGATCTGTCCTGGCTGGAGGTGGCAGGACCGTGACACCTTCCCGACAGCTCCTCCCTTGCCAAAGCTGCTCACATCCATGTTCCTTCCAGCCCTCTTCTTTCCTTGGCTTTGGATTTTCCTTTTCTCCTCCAGCTCTGACCTCTTATCTCTAAGAGACCCTTACCCTGTACCGTCCTGCAAAGGCTCGCTCCTTCATGTGCCACAGGTTCATCTTATTTTGGATATCACACGTATGGCCCTGCCCCAAATCTTGGACTCTTAGCTGGGTTCTTTGCTCAAATATCAGGCACTGAGTCATTTCCCCCCCTAGCTCCCTGCTGAGTGAGTGTGCAAATGTGTGTGTCTGTTCTCTGAGGTGAGCAGAGAGGAAGCCCCAGACCTATAAACCCCTAGTCTGGGGGAAACAATCAGGCCGGCCATCTGATCTACTGATCAGAAAGATCCCTGCTCCATCCCTGATTCCATTTTCCATTCTGGATCTTCCCTCTGTTCCTCTTTCCTTAGTTCTTTCCCCAGAGGCTGAGTGCTCCCTCCTGGACCCTCATTTTGGAGAGTACAAAAGGATCAAGAGGAGGAATTGTATGGGGACAAGATACCCCAGAGAAGGGGCAAGGTTATCCACATCACCAGGCTGGTCCCCGGTCCTACCTAAGAAACTGGGGGGAAAAAGCAGTAGCAACACCACACCCCTGCCCTGGGATCTGCTCAGCCAGAGAGGATTAGATCCCTCACCACACTGATCCTGCCCAGGGATGGGTCACAGAATGACGTGTCCTTCTCAGGTATGGAGTGTGGCTGGCTCTTGCTCTGTGTGGTGTCTTAGGGCGGGGGGTGGGTTCTGTCCTGTTGTGTCCCCCCAGGGAGCTGAAGTTTGAGGGGAGTAGAAGTGCCCTGTATCCTCTTCCCCATCGCCACTGCTCCTCTCTAGCCCCCTCCTCTGAGGCCATCTGTCAGCACACACTGCTCCCCTCCAG
>PVKV010029774.1:10109-23254 GCA_004027835.1 Alouatta palliata | reverse complement strand
CTAAGATTGACCTCACTTTTTTTTTTTTTTTGAGACTCTCTCGTTCTATTGCCCAGGCTACAGTGCAGCGGCGTGATCTCAGCTCATTGCAAAATCCACCTCCTGGGTTCAAGCAATTCTCCTGCCTCAGCCTCCCAAGTAGCTGGGATTACAGGTGCCTGCCACCACACCCAGCTAATTTTTGCATTTTTAGTAGCAACGGGGTTTCACCACGTTGGCCAGGATGGTCTCAGAACGTCTGACCTTAAGTGATTCACCCACCTTGGCCTCCCAAAGTGCTGGGATTATAGGCATGAGCCACCACGCCCGGCCTCACCTCAATTTTTAAGTCCTCAGTTTAAGGTCAGGTGCAGTGGCTCAAACCTGTAATCCTAGCACTGGGAGGCCAAGGTAGGTGGATCACCTAAGGTCAGGAGTTCGAGACCAGCCTGGCCAACATGGTGAAACTTCATCTCTAATGAAAATACAAAAATTAGTCGGGCGTGGTGGTGTACACCTGCAGTCCCACCTACTTGGGAGGCTGAGGCAGGAGAATTGATTGAACTGAGGAGGAGGAGGAGGTTGAAGTCAGCCAAGATCGTGCCACTATACTCCATTCTGGGCAACAGAGCAAGACTGTCTCAAAAAAGCAAATAAATAAAATAAACAAATAAAAATAAACAAACTACATACTTGCTTCTTCAAGCTCATAAAGTATTTGAACAATTTCAATTTCTCCCTGAAAAAAAGAAAATTTCGGCCGGGCGTGGTGGCTCACGCCTGTAATCCAAGCACTTTGGAGGCCAAGGCGGGCGGATCACCTGAGGTCAGGAGTCCAAGACCAGCCTGAGCAACATGGTGAAACCCCGTCTAAAAAAAAAAAAAAAAGAAAGAAAAAAAGAAAATTTCTACCTTTATACATTTACTAACTCCCATTTTAGACATGTAAACTACTATCTTAAGGCTCCAATATTTCCAGGTTTCTTTGTTGTTGTTGTTGTTGTTTGAGACAGAGTTTCACTCTTGTCTTCCAGGCTGGAGTGCAATGACACGATCTCAGCTCACTGCAACCTGGGCCTCCCGGATTCAAGTGATTCTCCTGCCTCAGCCTCCCAAGTAGCTGGGATTACAGGTGCCCACCATCATACCTGGCTAATATTTTTGTAGAGACAGGGTTTCACCACGATGGCCAGGCTGGGCTCGAACTCCTAACCTCAGGTGATCCACCCGACTCAGCCTCCTGAAGTGCTGAGACTACAAGCGTGAGCCACCATGCCCGGCCTTCAGTTGTTTTTAATAGAACCAATACTCCACTAACATCTCTTTGATAAGAAACAGATTTATAGTTCTACTTGCATGCTTCTAGAGAAACATCTATCTCTATTCTCATATTTAAATATATGTGAGAAAACAAAGACAAAACAATATATGTAAAATAAATGTCAATGTGAACCCAAGAAAAAGGATTTGTCTGAGCTGCAAACAGGTTTTCATAACAGCCTATCCACCCTAATATGTAGGACAATACAAACTCAAGATAACCACTATCACAAATTTTTTAAATCTGCAATTGTCAAGTAAGAAATCAAGGAGTACTAAGGCACAATTAAGATAGGAATCAACAGAAACAAAACTGACACACCCACATTCTCCCTCTGTAACTTTAAAGAACAGCAGGGATATATAGTAAAGTGAATGTTTAATGAACTCAAAATAATCACATACCATAGAAGTTTTTCCCGTAAAAACTTACATGGTATCTCTGAGACATTTTTTGACCAAAAAAATTTCTTTTTGGTAATATTACCAGTGGTGACCACAACAATGTGCTTGGGCAGAAACAAAATCAGTATCAAATATTAATATTTAAAGCTGAAAGAATCTTATAGCAGTCAAGTACTTTCAGAATTTAGAGGCAATAAAATTGAGGCTAAAGGAAGTGAACTGATCATTTAGCTAGAAGTCAAGAAATTCTGCAAAGGAGAATAAAAACAAACGTTATCATTTATCACCCTCTAGCAATACTTGACAGCATTACTGAAAACAGCAACTCAAATAAGATACTCTCCATTTCTATACACACAAAATATATACATATCACAAACACATACACACTTCAAAATCTGAAACTACTGTGGTCCTAGCTTATGCAAGAGGAGTGAATGATCCCAGGAGTTCGACGCCAGCCTGGACAACATGGTGAGGCCAGTCTCTAAACAATAAATAAATTTAAAACTTTGTCTTAGTTAGGGTTCTGTTAAAAAAGTAAAATAAAACTAGAAATAGCTCAAGAGCTAATGGTGATACAAAAATTAGCCGAGAATGGTGAATACCAACTACTCAAGAGGGTGAGGCAGGAGAATTGCTTGAACCCAGGAGGCAGAGGTTGCAGTGAACAACCACTGCACTCCAGCCTGGGCAACAGAGCAAGACTCCATCTAAACAACAGACTATTACAGTAAGAAAAAAAAAAAAAAGGCCTAATGGTGGCAGTTATCGAAAGCAAAGAATGCTATACCTTCACAACAGGTAGTTTAGAAAAACTAGTCTAATGTAGACTTTGACAAATGTCTAAGACAACCTCATCTTAGCTACTTTAATCTGTGCTCAAAATGCACTTCAACCTGAAGCAAGAGTCAAGTCGTCAAGTAAAAAACTAATCTGCCATGTACAGCAATAGAATTCCAAGTACTAAATTGGTTCACCTGCATTCGTGATACTGGCAGGCCAAAACCCATCGTTTTTTTTTCTTAATCATATGTATACCACCATCCTGAGAAATTAAATCTGAACTCAATCGAATGCCCTTAAAAGCATTAGCCTGCTCTCAACGGAGAGTTATTTGGAAAAAGCTTAAAATAACCAAACTCACACAACAGAAATAAATTTAAAGATCAAAGCAAAATTTTGCCCAAAGCTTATGATTAGCAATAGGATTTCAGCTGTGAACTGATAAGCAACCAAAAACAAATTTGTTACAAGTTTCCCTTTAAGTGGCTTGTACATACACATATACATATACATTTAAGTTGTACCAAAAACTGCTTACAAATGGCAATTCCTGTGAAGTAGATGATGATGAAGTTCCAGGTAATTCTAGCATGTTTCCTAATGTACTGGTACAGGAGTCTGGATCATCCTGAAAAGATAAATTTATTGAGTTTAATTGCTCTTCTATCGTAACGTTTGTATCTCCTAGTGAAAAGGGGGCTGGGAGAAGGGCTGCTTTTTCATTGCTGCGGTCCACTTCATTTCTTTGCTTATTTTTCTGTGTTTCAGTCTGAGGAGCTAATGGCAAGAATGGCGATTTGACTGCACCGTGTCTACTCCCTGGTGTGCTGTCTTGTTCACTTCCCATGGCCACTTTTACACCATTCTCTGATTTAGTCTCATAATTGCAGGTGGCATTGGTCTGAGTTTCCTCAAAGATCTCCTCTATACTCTCCTCCTCTGTGACTGGCTGTTCTGGGTCCATTTCAGAATCTACATCTGCATCGTCCAGACAAGTAAAATTCTCAAAGTGCAGAAAGCCATTCTTGATAGTCTTTGTTACTTTTACCTGGAGTTCAGGGGAGTTATTACAAGAGGGTTCCTGTTTCATAGCAAGTGCTGTAGGACCACCAGGACTCAAGGAAGTGCAAACAATTGGCGTCTGAGCTCTTGAATCACTTTTTTCAGGGTCTTGAAAGGATTCTGATCCATCAGCAGACCCATTTAAATACTCTATATTGATCATGGAGGCCAAATCCTGTAGTCTCCGCAGTGGAATGTAACAAGATGGAGAATCTTGTCCATAAGCATTTTGGGATGTTCCACTGACAGTCGATAACTGCATAGTACACCCATTAAGTGGCTCAGAAAAATTGGATTGACCATTACCGAAAGGGCTGTCCTTGTCTTCAGGGGCATCTAAATTCACTGGACTGGAAAAGGGCAGCAGACAATTTCTTCTGGGTAGTTCACAGGTCTGATCCATCCTGGGCCGGCATCAACCTGGAATCCGAAAGCACAGTAATTAATCTGAGTTAATAGGCCATCTGACTCGACTCTTCAAAATGGCAGCCACTTCAAGGCCTAGTGGCCTCTATTCCTTTCTGCTGCACTTCTAGGGCAGAAAAAGTTCCCCCGACTGGAGATGAAAAACTGGCCTCGGTAAGCCTCTGAAAACTCCATGTTCCTGAAGCTGGGCCGATCCTGCCACATAGAAACAGCCCGTCGCTTTTTCCTCCTCTGCAGACTGGTGGACACTTGGGCTGAACTAAAATTAAAACACCTCTGGCAGTCAAAATTCTCAAATCTCAAACAGGAATCGTCTTCCCCCCGACCCCCGCCAGGGGTTGATCAGCTGGATCTTTCAAAGGCTGCGGGATCCGAGGGGGGCTCCTGGGCCCTGCACAAAAAGGTACCCCCCTCCATTCCTGGCTCGCTCGGGCGCAGCGGTCACAATAGCGCTGTACCCTGCGCCCAGCCAGCGCCAGAGCCTTTGCAGCGGCGGTGCGCAGGCCGCAGGCGAGCCGGCCAAGGCGGGTGCACCCCAGAGCTCGCCTTCCTGAAAGCAGGCCTGCTGGGTCCGCAGCTGCAGGGCTCAGAGGCCGGGACGCAGCAGGGGGAGAAACCGAGGCGGCCGGCGAAGCCCAGTCAGGGCAGCAGCAGCTGCTACAGCTTGACAAACATGGCTGCTGCCGACGCCGCCGCCGCCTGCCCGGGCCGCGCTCCTTCCCGCAGCCGCGGCAGCACCTCCCGGCCGAGCCGATCGCACTCATCAATATTCAGCAGCAAGCAAAGTTTGCTGCGGGAGGGCAGCCGGCCCTGCACCCCGCAGCCTGCTACCTGAGGGGAGGCGGAGGCCGAGGTGCTCGCGGGCGGCCGGCGGGGCAAGGGCCGTGCCGGGAGGAAGTTCGCGGCAGCCCGGCCAGCTAGGCCTAAGCCGGGCTGGTAGTGATGGAGGAGGGGGAGGGGGCCCGCGGCTGCAGCGCCGCCGGCCACCAACCCCGCGCCTCGCCTGGCCCTCCCCGGAGCCCCTCACCTCACGGCCACCACCATCTTCCCCGCCCGGCAGCCTCCTCCCTCCCTCTTCCTCGCGCCTGCCCGCCGCCCACCCCAGCGCACTAGTTACCGTGCCCCGCGCCCCCTCCCGGGCCAGCTGGGGGGAGGGGGTGACCCTCATTACACTGGGGTGCGAGCAGAGCGATGGGGAGACACCGGGGCCGCTCGCCGCACCCCCCTCCCCCCGCGTCTCTCTTCAGGGGAGAAGGCAGCGAGCGCGACCTGCCCCGGCCTATTCCGCCGCCGCCTCCTCCTCCTCCTCCTCCTCCTCCTCACATCCCCACCGCGCGCGCCCCCGCGGCGGCGCGTCCGACCGAGCGCCTCGCGCCGGCCCGCGTGCGGCTGGGCCCCGAGTGTGCGCGCACCCCTTCCCCCACCGAGCGCGCGCGCTCCCTCGCCTCACTCTTCGGGGTTCAGGGCGGATGAAGTCGGGCTTGCGAGCGCGCCGCCCAATCAGCGGAGCTGCCGCTGCCGCCCCCTCCCCTCCCCCTGCGCGCCCGCTCGCGGCCCGGGCCTACGGGCCGGCCCGGCTGTCCGGGCGGGGCCTGAGGCGGGCTCCCCAGGGGCCTCGCGCGCCTCCTTGGAGTGTCGGGGCCTGCGGGCGTCGTGGGTGGCATTACGATCCCCTCACCTACCTCGGGGCACGGCGCCGGCCTCGGGCCGCACACGGCTACTGCACCCTACGCGTCTCGAACCCCAACCCAGGCGGCACCTGGCCCGGCAGAGGCCTGTCCGATCTCCCCGCCAGCCCCGCTCGGGCCCGCGTCAGTCCCGGCCTCCATCTTAGGTTACAGCCCAGGCTCCCCATCCACTGGGCACCTGCCCTCAGCCAGCTGGGTTCGGCCCGAGGCCAAGGCAACCCCCCTCCTGCCGCAGGGCTCACCTGGGGGCTTGGGCTGGGGTCTTCGAGGCCTCAGGCCCCGAGAAGACGCGGCCGCAGGTGAACCCCCCTACCCGGCCGCACCCCAAACCCACACCACCACCACCACCACCACCACAGACCAAGCTGAGCAGGAAACAAAATGGAGGCAGCAGCTCGGGTCTGCCTCCCCGAGCCAAGCCTGTGCAGCCCCAGGGCTCCCTCCTGCCTCAGGCTCGACGCCCGCAAGGCTGAGTCTGGATCGTCCCGGGCGCCGCAGGCAGCCGCCCTACAGCAGCGCAGACGGGCCGGGAACTCGGCCCTGCGGTGCCCACAGCCCCTCACCCACCACCCCTTCCCTTCCCCCTCCCCCCATCCCTCTCCCTCCCCCTGCCCGGCCGTGCGGGGTGAGCGGCTCCGGGGAGCCGGGTCGGGTTACCCGCCCGGGCACTGCTCGCCCGGCGTGGCCTCCGCGGGGGAACGAGGCCAGGCGACCCCAGCGCTGAGCCCACCCCCAGTACCGAGCCCGGCTGCAGCCTGACAGCGCACCCGCACCTCGGCCTGTAGCCGTGCGGCCCCCGCCCAGGGAGGCCAAGTCCCCAGCCCGGGCCCAGCCGGGACGAAGCTCCCTCACCACCCCGGGGCCCAAGGGTCCTCGCAGCCTCGGGCGGGGCGAGGGGAACGCCGGGGGAGGGGTCCTATAGTCCCTGCACCTCCTCCCGCGCCTAGTCAGGGTCGGGGCCTGGCACTGGGGCTCGGGCAGCGGGCGCCGGCGGGCGTGGGTAAGTGCGTGCCCGCCGGGCTGGGGGCCGGGACGGGCCGCGCCTCGCACCGCGGACGCTGCAGTTCTCGGCACCCAGGCAGATGGCCCTCTCGTGCCACCGCCGCCCAACGCGGGCCGCCTGCTCCGCAGCCCGGTTCCCCGGGGAGCGCGCGCCTCGCCTTTGAGGGCCGAGCATCTGGACCCCAGCGGAACTGCGCCGGGACGCGGGACCGCCCGCCTGGCCGGGACAAACCCGCTGGCGCAGCCCTCGGCCTGGGGCGCTCTGCTCGCGGGCGCCTGGGACCTCACGGCCTGTATCCTGCACAGGTCCCGCAGCACCGACCTAACACGGCCGCGTGGCGTCCAGTCCCCCAAGACAGCGGAAGGGCAGGTCGGGGAACACAAGCTGGGCCTGAACCTGCGACTCCAGCCCCCCCAGGTCTTTCCCCGAGCACGGACCCCGTCGCCCCTGGGCTTGATCCCCACCAAGAGGCTCACCTCAGGAGTCACCTGGTTCCCTAGGGCGCTAAGCGCATTTTCGCTCTTCAGAGAAAGCCAGATTCAAGCGCCGTAAAAATTCCGCCTCCTCCAGAAAGCCTTCTGTGATTAGATTTGGAGTTAACTCCATCTCAAGCTGAGGGCGCCGCCCTCGAGGGCCACGTGACTACCATTCTTCCCATGGCTTAGTAAATGTGCGTGGTTATTGCCCCAATGGACTGTTTACTCACTGCCTTCTGTTAACTTTGAGCCCACCTAGGAGAAAGGCCATTTTTGGCGTTGCCCTGTGTGACATCAATGCTGGCTAGCTAAATTCCTTCCTTCCCCTGCCTTCACCCAGCGACTGGCCCAGCAGGCATGGAGCTCAAGATGCTCTTATCCTTTTGCTTTCCAAGGCTCAGAGTCCAACTGGGCTCCCAAGTCAACAGGCCGTTAGCATATGTCTGCAAGTGCCAGATGCAGACCCTGCCAAGACAGCAAGTGGGCTTTGTTAGAGGGAAAGCGCCCACTGGAACGGGAATGATGAGAGGGCTGTCACCTCAGGGAGGCTCCTTCTGTTGAAGAGTCTAAAGTACCCTGAAGATTTCCAGGTGCAATGTCAGGTTGGCAGTTGTCTATGTGCTGGGACCAACCAGAGACAACTAGAGAAAAGTCGGGTCTACACCCCAGGGGCCTTCCCTACAAAGGCCAGTCCTTTGTTCTGCTAGGGTCACTTACCCTGCTAATCCCATCTGGGCAATTTGGCTCAACAGGGAAGCTCTGACAGGTTCCTTCTTCACACCTAATAATTTGAGCCAATCATTTTGACTGACAATTTACTCCTCTGCCAATTGCCCCAATTCATCAATGCTCCTCCCAGTCCTTTACTTTGCCACTAACCATCCTGAGGGCCTGAGAGCTACTACCATATGGCCTTGAACAAGTCACTTAACCACCCTGAGCCTCAGTTTCCCCATCTGCAACTTCCAATGCACAGCACTGGCTGCGAAGATCCTCTAAGGTAAAGGTCTAAGAGTTAGCAGCCTAACTTAGCCTTAGTTATAGGCTGAGTACTTGATAAGTACCGAAATGTAATTCATCGCTTCATTCAGCAACCATTTCCTGCATTCCAGGCAGTGTGCTGAGTGCTGGGGAAACAAAAGATGAGATCCTGGCCTCGGGGAAACGACAATAAAATAAAGGTGCTAAGATGTGAAAGTAGGGTTACAACTGTTTCTTCCAAAGCTCACCTCTGACCATCACTGCCCTACAGAATCCCTCTATCTCACCTTTCAGCTCCTCTGCAAGAGTGAGGGCCAAAAGGAGATTGGCAGCTGGGGATGAACTGCTTGCTGACAGGTCTGGGGAGAAGACCAGGACCCCAGGGAAAACCTCTCAGATTTCTCTGGGGTAACCCTGAGGGCCCTTCCTGACTCTTAGAGCAAAACCTGGCCACAGAGGTCTCAACCACAGCAGACCCATTTCCAGCCTCCCCATCCAGCAGGCCCTGGCCAAGCATCTCACGTGTGTGCCTGCCCTAGGTTGAGAAGATCCACAGCGCCATAAATTCTCACAAGGACACTGACTCCTGAAGTGGGGGCAGAAGGGAAAGGACTGTGTCTACAAATACTGCCTGTGAAAAGCCCAGTATGATGCTCACCTACTGGTGCCCGGGAATTTGAATGACAGGCAGAGGGACTCTTAGGCTGAGTTTCCTCATCTGTAAATCATGGTTATTGACAATTCCTACCCTGGTGACATATAATAGATACCTATTGGGACATCTGGCCAATGTACAATGACTCATTTTCTCTTAGAACCCCCCCTTTTCATTAATTCTATAGATATTTTGGGGGCTCCCTGTCACCTTGTGGAAAAAGCAGACAGGTAATAAGGCAGAGAACTGAGTATCGAGAGAGAAGCCAAGGGTGCTAGAGGAGCTGAGAAGGCCCTTGAAGTCAGCTCAGTGGTACCCTTGAGAAATCAACATCCAGAAGGAGTCCTGGAGGATATGCAAGAATAGCCAGGAAAAAAGGAGAAGCAGCAGAGATTCCAGCAGAGCCCAGAGAAACACCACCAGTCTTTGGAGGAACTGACCATGGCCAAGCACGGCCAGTGCATGTGCAGGGGCGGGGAGGGCGGTGAGTGCAGAAAGAGGCTCGATGAAGGATGGGGCAGACACAGGGGCCTCACCATGCAGGGCTTGGTTGGTCAAGTTAAAGAGTTTCAGCTTTATCTGGAAGGCAATAAGCAGCCATGGAAGGTGAGGGAGCAGGATAATGACATGATTGCATCTGAGCAGTGAAAGCTCACTCTTCTAGCAGTGTCCAGAAGACACTGGTTCCTCCCCTGGAAACACAACTCCAGCAGGGGCCCTGCCTGTTGTTTCAGTAACAGTTGTAGCTTATCCTCCTCTGTTCCAGCTATGCTGCAAGACAATCTCATCTACTCCTCTAAGATGGGCATTATTGTTATCCCCATCTTCTAGAAAAGCAGCATGACTTGCCCAGAGACAACTCCCATCTTAGTTCCAGCTCCTTGTTCCCACTGAACAGGAGCATCAGCTGCCTTCTGACTAAACAGCTAGGTCTTGGGGAAGGCATGGAGGCCTTTGGCAATTAATACTGAACGTAGCTGATGAATACCATGACCATGCCTTCTTATGGGTCTAGGAGCTGTTTGCTTCCTCTCCCCACCCAGGGATTTCCCCAGAATTGAATCAGTCTTCAACTTAAGATCAAGGAAGGTCTGACCACATCTGAGGCCAGGCAGCCCTCCAGCAAAGTCTTCCTGCCCCAAGTGCCAGGTTCTGTCACTAACCTGAGTCTGTACCCCCAGCCCCAGCCCGAAGGACTCAAGCATCCACCTTCAAGTTTTCTTTTCTTAAACCTCCTTCTGAAGCTTGGTACGGTGACCACTAATCCCTGCCCTCCTGTTCTCATTTCCCCCAACTGCCCAGTGCCAGGACAGGCCACATCCTGTCCAGCCTATGCCCATGCCAGTCATTCTGCCTTTTCTACTCTCAGGCAAACTCCATTCATCCAGTTGAGAAGACTTCTCTTCCCAGAAGTCTTCCCACCCCTACAGGCAGCCATTTTTCCCTGAATGAGTCCGGGTAGTAACTAATGGCTTCTAAATCTGGCCTCAGCCAGTTGGAGAGCCACTTCCAGCAAGGCTAAGAGCATATACTCTCTGACTTCCACTAACTAAGCCCAGGACTGTGAGGCTCAGTGAATGCTCCAGAAACATTTCCTGATGCCTGATCTATCCCCTTCTCTCCTTTCCAAGCCCGTGTCTCCATCAGACAGAATTGTGGTTTAAATTACCAACCAAATGAGTTGTACAAAACTTAAATCCTCCCAAAAAGGATTCAAGATGTTTGAGGAACAAACAGCCTTTGGTGCCAAACAATGCTTTAAAAAGCATGAGAGGGCCTGGTGTGGTGGTGGCTCACGCCTGTAATTCCAGCACTTTGGGAGGCCAAGAAGGTGGATCACGAGGTCAAGAGATTGAGACCATCCTAGCCAACATGGTGAAACCCTGCCTCTACTAAAAACGCAAAAATTAGCTGGGCGTGGTAGCATGTGCCTATAGTCCCAGCTACTTGGGAGGTTGAGGCAGGAGAACAGCTTGAACCCAGGAGGTGGATGCTGTAGTGAGCCAAGATTGTATCACTGCACTCCAGCCTGGGTGACAGAGCAAGACTCGGTCTCAAAACAACAACAACAAAAACAAAAACAGCCGGGTGTGGTGGCTCACGCCTGTAATCCCAGCACTTTGGGAGGCTGAGGTGGGCGGATCATGAGGTCAGGAGTTTGAGACCAACCTGGCCAGTGTGGTGAAACCCCGCCTCTACTAAAGATATAAAAAATTAGCCAGGCATAGTGGTGTACGTCTGTAATCCCAGCTATTCAGCAGGCTGAGGCAGGAGAATTGCATGAACACAGGAGGTGGAAGTTGCAGTGAGCGGAGATTGCACCATTGCACTCCAGCCTGGGTGACGGGGGCGGGGGGGGGGCGGCGAGACTCCATTTCAGAAAACAACAAGAACAACAACAAAACACCATAGAGCTATAGAGTCCGCTAGCTTGATTTGATTTATAGAAAATATGTTTGAAATGGCAAAGCCAGGCCCCATCATTAAATCCCTCATCGAGGCTGGGCATGGTGGCTCACACCTATAATCCTAGCACTTTGGGAGGCCTAGGTGGGTAGATCACAAGAGGTCAGGAGTTGAAGACCAGCCTTATCAACATGGTGAAACCTCATCTCTACTAAAAATACAAAAATTAGCTGGGTGTAGTGGCGTGCGCCTGTAGTCCCAGCTACTCCAGAGGCTGAAGAGGAAGAATCACTTAAACCCAGGAGGCGCATATTGCAGTGAGCCGAGCTCGTGCCACTACACGCCAGCCTGGGCGACAGAGCAAGACTCAGTCTCAAACGAACAAAGAAAGGAAATACAAAAATTTTGGGCTGGGCGTGGTGGCTCACACCTATAATCCCAGCACTTTGGGAGGCTAAGGTGGATGGATTACTTGAGATCAGGAGTTCAAGACCAGCCTGGCCAATCTGGTGAAACCCTGTCTCTACTAAAAATACAAAAATTAGCCAGGCATGGTGGCTGGCGCCTATAATCCCAGCTACTCAGGAGGCTGAGGCAGGAGAATCACTTGAACCTAGGAGGCAGAGGTTGCAGTGAGCCAAGATTGCCCCACCACACTCCAGCCTGGGTGACAGAGTGAGACTCCATCTCAAAAATAAAATAAAAATTTTAACTTAACATTTTTTTTGTTAATGGATGTGAGGTTTTTATGTTGCCCAGGCTGGCCTCAAACACGTACCCTTGCCTCCTCATGCTCCAGGACAACTGGCCTGAGCCACCATGGCTCCCGAAATACAAAAATTTTAAATTCTGATCAGGTCTAGTTTTTCTAGTTTTTTTTTTTTTTTTACTATTTTTTTTCTTTTTTTTTGAGATCAGTTCTCACTTTGTTCTGTCACCCAGGCTGGAATGCAGTGATGTGATCTCAGCTCACTGCCCAATCTCCAAGGCTCAAGTGATCCTCCCACCTTAGCTCCCCTAGTAGCTGAATTACAGAGATGCATCACCATGCCTGGCTGTTTTATGCATATATATATATAATTTTTTTTTTTTTTTGAGACGGAGTCTCATACTATCACCTAAACTGGAGTACAGTGGCGGGATCTCGGCTCACTGCAACCTCTGCTTCCCAGGTTCAAGTGATTCTCCTTGCCTCAGTCTCCTGAGTAGAGGGAATTACAGGTGCCACCACCACACCCGGCTAATTTTTTTGTACTTTTAGTAGAGATGGGGTTTCAGGCCGGGCGTGGTGGCTCATGCCTGTAATCCAAGCACTTTGGAGGCCAAGGTGGGTGGATCACCTGAGGTTGGGAGTTCAAGACCAGTCTGACCAACATGGTGAGACATCATCTTAAAAAAAAAAAAAATTAAAACAAAACAAAAAAAACCAAAACAACAAAAAAAAAGAGATGAGGTTTCGCTATGTTGGCCAGGCTGGTCTTGAACTCCTAACCTCGTGATCCACCCGCCTCGGCCTCCCAAAGTGCTGGGATTACAGGCATGAACTACCATGCCTGGCCTTTATATTTTTTTGTAGAGACAGAGTTTCACCGTGTTGCTCAGGCTAGTCTCAAACTCCTGGGCTCAAGCGATCCACCTGCCTTAGCCTCCCAAAATGCTAGGACTATAGGTGTGAGCCCCCTATTTTTTCTTTTTACTTGTGCTTTTGGTATCATATCTAAGAAACTACTGACCAATACCCAATCATGAAGATTTACTCTTTTTTTTTTTTTTTTTTTGAGACGGGGTTTTGCTCTTGTTATCCAGGCTGGAGTGCAATGGCGCGATCTCGGCTCACCGCAACCTCCGCCTCCTGGGTTCAAGCAATTCTCCTGCCTCAGCCTCCCGAGTAGCTGGGACTACAGGCACGTGCCACCATGCCCAGCTAATTTTTGTATTTTTAGTAGAGACGGGGTTTC
>PVKV010029774.1:0-10009 GCA_004027835.1 Alouatta palliata | reverse complement strand
GATTTACTCTTATGTTTTTTGCCAAGAGTTTTATAGTTTTAATTCTTATATTTAAGACTTTGCTCCATTTTGAATTAACTTATGTGATGGAGGGGTTCAACTTCATTCTTTTGCATATCCTAACACCATTTGTTGAAAGGACTATTCTTTCTCCGTTTAAATGGTCTTGGCATCCGTGACCACCAAAGCACAGGTTTATTTTTTGATTCTCAATCCTATTTCATTGATTTATATACCCATTTTTATGCCAATAACACACAGCCTTGATGGCTTGATTTTCGCTGTTGTTATTATTCATATCTGTGTCTTTCTTGCTGTCTATAATGGAGACACTAAGAGGTGAGGACTTCTTTTTTTTTTTTTTTTTTTCGAGATGTAGTCTTGCTGTGTCACCAAGGCTGGGCTGGAGTGCAGGGGCAAGATCTCAGCTCACTGCAACCTCTGCCTCCCGGGTTCAAGCTATTCTCATGCCTCAGCCTCCTGAGTAGCTGGGACTACAGGCACCCGTCACCATGTCTGGCTAATTTTTATATTTTTAGTAGAGATGAGGTTTCACCATATTGGCCAGGCTGGTCTCAAACTCCTGACCTTATGATCCATCTGCCTCGGCCTCCCAAAGTGCTGCAATTACAGGCGTGAGACTGGCTGAGGTGAGAACTTCTTCACTGCTCTGTTCCCAATGCTTAGAACAAGACCTGGTGCAGAAAAGGTGCTCAATAAATATTTTTGAATTGAATGAACAAATTCTTGAATGAGTATCGCGCTGTTGGGAAGAGGCCAATTGAGAGGGGAAGGTTGAAGCTACAAGACCAAGAGATCACTGAGGCCAAGAAGGTGCAGGATGTGTGGACGGGGTCACAGGTGAAAGCATGGCCCATGGACCAGAGGAGGAATGCCTCAACCTCTGACACTGCAGGGAAAGGCAAACTGGAGCCTCAGCTCAGTTTTATATGGGAAAGGAAGGAACTAGAAGGAGGTCCCAGCCAGTGCCTCTGTTTTCTTGGAGAAGGGAGAAGAGAGATCATTAGCTGAGGTAGAAGGGAGGGGCTGTAGGCTCAGGGAAACTGAGGACAACTGAATGACTTTGGGGCTCCAGCCCAGATCCCTCCAGTCACAGGTGGAAGGTATCCACTGGTTAGGCCCAACCATGGGCTGAAGTTGGGGGTAGTACCAGAGGAGGAGTCAAGGGGGGTTCTGGGAGGAGGGATACCAGATGAAGAATAAGCTGTGGCAAGGGTACAAAATATGTTCAGTTTTTTGTTTTTTAATTCTTTTTTGAGCCAGAGTCTCTCTATTGCCTAGGCTGGAGTGAAATGGCTCGATCTCAGCTCACGCCCAGCTAATTGTTCAGGTTTTTTTAGAGATACCTTTTTTTTTTGAGACAGAGTCTCAATCTGTCACCCAGGCTGGAGTGCAGTGGCGCAATCTTGGCTCACTGCAACCTCTGCCTCCCAGATTCAAGCAATTCTTGTGCCTCAGCCTCCCAGGTAGTTGGGATTACAGGTGCATGCCACCACACCCAGCTAATTTTTGTATTTTTATTAGAGGCAAGGTTTCACGATATTGGTCAGTCTGGTCTTGAACTCCTGATCTCAAGTGATCCGCCCTCCTTGGCCTCCCAAAGTGCTGGGATTACAGGCGTGAGCCACTGTGTCCGGCCACGGATATACTTTTTATTGTTATTATTATTAGTATTATTATTTTTTTTTGAGACGAAGTTTCGCTCTCGTTGCTCATGCTGGAGTGCAATAGATCAGTCTCGGCTCACTGCAACCTCTGCCTCCCGGGTTCAAGCAATTCTCCTGCCTCAGCCTCCTGAGTAGTTGGGATTACAGACACCCACCACCACGCCTGGCTAATTTTTTCTATTTTTAGTAGAGACCGAGTTTCACCATGTTAGCCAGGCTGGTCTCCAATTCCTGATCTCAGGTGATTATCCCGCCTGGGCCTCCTAAAGTGCTGGGAGTACAGGCGTGAGCCACCACACCTGGCAATATTTTAAAAACATACAGAGAATGGGGCATGGTGGCTCACACCTGTAGTCCCAGTACTTTGGGAGGCCGACACAGGGGGTCATGAGGTCAACAGATGGAGATCATCCTGGCCACCATGTTGAAACTCCATCTCTACTAAAAATACAAAAATTAGTGCGCACCTGTAGTCCCAGCTACTTGGGAGGCTGAGGCAGGAGAATCACTTGAACCTGGGTTTCAGAGGTGGCAGTGAGCCAAGATTGTGCCACTGCACTCCAGCCTGGTGACAGAGTGAGACACCGTCTCAAAATAAATAAATAAATAGACCAGACACAGTGGTTTATGCCTGTAATCCCAGCACTTTGGGATTACATGTGAGCCAGTGTGCCAAGAGCATGCCTTTGCACTCCAGCCTGGGCAACAAGAGCGAAACTCTGTCCCAAAAATAAATAAATAAATAAATAACATATGGAAAAAGCCAGGCACATGGCTCATGCCTGTAATCCCAGAACTATGGGAGGCCCAGGAGAGTGGATCACTTAACGCCATGAGTTTGAGCCCAGCCTGGGCAACATGACTGAAATCCCATCGCTAATAAAAATGCAAAAATTGGCCAGTCATTTTGGCTCATGCCTGTAATCCCAGCACTTTGGGAGGGCAAGGCGAGTGGATCGCCTGAGGTCGGGAGTTCAAGACCAGCCTGGCTGACATGGTGAAATCTTGTCTCTACTGAAAATATGGAATTTAGCTGGGGTGGTGTGTGCCTATAATCTGAACTACTAGGGGGCTGAGGCAGGACAATCACTTGAACCTTGGAGGTGTAGGCTGCAGTGAGCTGAGATTGCGCCATTGCAGTCTAGCTGGTTGACAGAGCAAAACTCCATCCCAAAAAACAAACAAACAAAAATTAGCCAGGCCTGGTGGTGGGCGCCTGTAATCCCAGCTACTTGGGAGGCTAAGGCAGGAGAATCACTTGAACCCAGGGAGGTGGAGTTTGCAGTGAGCCAAGATTGTGCCACTACACTCCAGCCTGGGCGACAGAGTGACACTCCATCTCAAAAAAAAAAAAAAAAAAAGCAGAAAAGTAAAGAAGAAAACTATAGCCAATACCACCTGGACTCAATATGTGTTAACATTTTGCAAATTTGCTTGGTAGATTTTTTTCTAAGCCATTTCAAATTGAGTTACAGAAATCCAGATAATTCTCACCTACAACACTTAGTAAACTTCTCCAAAAAGGAAGACAGTCTTCTACATAACCATGATATCACCTAATAATAATTTGCTATGATCTAATGCCTTTCCATATTTAAACTTCCCTAAAATGTCTTTGGTAGATGGATCATACACTGGTCCTTTGATCTCTTAAATCTGTTATAATCTAGAATATCCCCCATCTCATGGGTTTTTTTGTTTTGTTTTGTTTTTGAGACAGAGTCTCGCTTTGTCACCCACTGGAGTGAGACCTGAAACCCAGCGACATCTGAGAATGAGCGTCCCAGCCAGATGGGCATTTCCAGTGGAGTGAGCATAAGAGAGAAACAATGGGAGGACCCCCTGGAGCTTCACAGTCAGCAACAGACCTGCTCTTCCCCTCTCCCAGACAGCAAACCCAGGCCCCTCCCCTGGAGAGTCAGTTGGTAGATCTGGAGTTGATACCAAGTACTCTGGAGGAAAACTGCAGAGGCTTTAAGTGATATGGCAGCTCCAAAATCAAAACTGGAAGTACAGGGATTGTATACTTCAAGGACAGATGCAGCTGGTGGCAAAAGGTCTGTCTTAATTAGCTGTATTAATAAGCCATGTATTAATGAGGAGTTGAGGGATGGTCCTCATGGTGGTGGCGTCTCCAGTCTGGGTGGTGGCATTCCCAGGGAGAAAGCTTGGGGGCAGCTGGGGAATTTAGGTCTAAGATGGACCCTGGGCCTCTGGGCTGAGCACGGTCAGAACTGAAACTAAGCTGTAGTAAGAGAGAGGGCCCTTCTGCCTCCTGCATCCCCAGCCTGTGGCAATGAGAGGTCAGAAACACCCCTTGAACACCCAGCCACATCATGTGGTGACCCCACCTAGGAGACCTGTAAACTCTGTTCCTACCTGCAAATCCAGGCTCATCCCCTACTGGGTTCCCCTCACTCTCTACCCCTTGGCCACACTGGCTTCCTGTGGTTTCTGGATGCAGAAGCCCTTGCCCTGTTAGCCTGGCATGCTCTACAATTTTGTGTGGTGGGCTGCTTCTTTTTTTTTTTGAGATGAAGTCTCTCTCTTTCACCCAGGCTGGAGTGCAGTGGCACAATCTTGGCTCATTGCAACCTCTGCCTCCCGCGTTCAAGCAATTCTCTGCCTCAGCCTCCCGAGTAGCTGGGACTATAAGCACACACCACCATGCCCTGCTAATTTTTGTATTTTTATTATTTTTTATTCATTTATTTTTATTTTATTTATTTTTTTTATTTGTAGAGATGGGGTTTCACCATGTTAGCCAGGATGGTCTTGATCTCCTGACCTTGTGATCCACCTGCCTCAGCCTCCCAAAGTACTGGGATTACAGGCATGAGCCATAGCGCCTGGCCTGATTTTTGTATTTTTGGTAGAGATGGGGTTTCGCCATATTGGCCAGGCTGGTCTCCAACTCCTGACCTCAGGTGATCAGCCCACCTCGGCCTCCCAAAGTGCTGGGATTACAGGCATGAGCCACCGCGCCTGGCATGGTCTTTAGAGTGCCGATTGCCTGAGCTGGTGTTGGAGAGGCAGCACTCTGTGAGGTTATGAGCACAGACACTGGCCCAGAAGGAGTGATTTCAACCCCCAGCTCTGCCACTTAATAGTGACCTTGGGCAAGTTACAGAACTTCTCTGTGCCTCTGCGATTGCTCTGTAAAGTGGGTTTCTTTTTTTTTTTGAGACGGAGTCTGATTTTGTCACCCAGGCTGGAGTGCAGTGGCACGATCTCACTGCAACCCCCACCTCCCAGGTTCAAAGGATTCTCCTGCTTCAGCCTCCCAAGTAGCTGGGACTACAGATATGCACCACAATACCTAGCTAATTTTTGTATTTTTAGTAGAGACGGGTTTAGCCATGTTGGCTAGGCTGGTCTCAAACTCCTGACCTCCAGTGATCCACCCACCTCAGCTTCCCAAAGTGCTGGGATTACAGGTGTGAGCCACCACACCTGGCCTAAAGTCGGATTGTTGAGAGGTAATATGTAAGCTTACGACAGTGTCTAGCACCTGGCAAGTCCTCCAGTGGTTGTAGTCATGATCATTACTCTAGCAAGGTTCACACAGAGTTGGTGCATGGCAGCCTTCTAGCAAGATGTGTTTCAGTACATCCCTGCTGTGTTACAAACAGTGCCACCTTATTGCTGATGTTTTCCCTGATATAAATCCCATGGTTTCATATACTGCCCTACTACTGTTTCTGTCTAGCTTAAATTTATCCTTGTTAGACCAAGTGAAGGATTGTGGGATTGGAAGACTAAAAAGGCATATGGTTATGCCCTTGTTAACAAGCAGGATAGATTCTATTAAGGGGGAATAGGGGGAAAAAGGCCATGTGTGATGGGATTGTGAGTTCCTCGAGGGTAGGATTATCCACAATCATAAAAATTGTTACCAACGTGTTTTGGGAGCTCACAGTGCGCCAGGCAGGAGATTTTACAGTCTTCACAAAGATACTGAAGTAGGTATTAGTAGTCCCGTTTTCTAGAAGAGGTATCAGAGATTCAATGAAATGAAACACTTGTCCTAGGTCATATGATAAACAAGTAATTTTTCTTTTATTTTTTCCTTTTTTTAAACAAGGTCTTGCTGTCACGCAGGCTGGAGTGTAGTGGTGTAATCTTGGCTCACTGCAGTCTCTGCCTTTTGGGCTCAAGCGATCCTCCCACCTCAGCCTCACGAGTAGCTGGGACCACAGGCGCACGCCGCCACACTCTGCTAATTTTTGTATTTTTTGGTAGAGACAGGTTTTGCCATGTTACCCAGGCTGGTCTCAAACTCCTGAGATCAAGCAATCTGCCCACCTTGGCCTCCCACAGTGCTGGGATTACAGGCGTTAGCCAGTGCGCTCGGCATTTATTAATTTAGCTATTTATTTATTCTAGTTATTTATTTTTGAGGCAAGGTCTCACTCTTTCGCCCACGCGTGAGCGCTGTGTCGTGATCTCGGCTCACTGTAGTCTGCCCCCTCTTGCTCAAGAATGATCCTCCCACCTTAGCCTCCGGAGTAGCTGGGACACATGCCCGGCTAATTTTTTTTTTTTTTTTTGAGACGGAATCTGTCGCTCAGGCTGGAGTGCAGTGGCGCCATCATGGCTCAGTGCACCCTCAAACGCCCGGGCTTAAGTGATTCTCCCACTGGGCCTCCAGGGTAGCTGGGACTAGACGTACGAGCCACCATGCCCGGCTAATTTTTGTATTTTTAAGTAGAGACGCGGTTTCACCATGTTGCCCAGGCTGGTCTCAAACTCCTGAGCTAAAGCGATCCGCCCGCCTAGGCCTTCCAAAGTGCTGAGATTGCAGGCGTGAGCCACCGCGCCCGGCGAAGGAAGTCATTTCAACTTGGTCTGCCAGCCTCCAAATCTCCTAAAACATTACTCTGGACGAGAGAGGGTAAAAAGGACATAGCCCCAGAAGCCAGCGAGCGAAAAAGAGGGAATTTAGCAGAGGGACACAGGGTCCTGGTGTCTGGGGCAGGCGGACTCAACAACCCCCTCGGCCGGCAGAACGCGGTAATGGGAGACCCGACCCCAGCCTCACAGTTCGGCTCCCGCGGAACCCCGCCGGGGTGCACGTGGCTGGCACAGCCGCTGAGCCCTGCAGCACTCAGATCCGGCTTCCGCTCCCGGCCACACACGGGCCGCATTCCTGGGAGAACGCCTCCGATTGGTTCGTTTGGTCAGGTGGCTGCCACGAGCCAATCAGCGGCGGCTGGTGCCGTGGGCCGCGCGAAAGACTGCGGCGCTGGAGCCTCGGAAAAGATCATCTTTATGTGCTGGGTTGCGCCGGGAAAGGGCAGCCAATTCTTATTAACGTTCAGCGTGTCCCAGATCTTGCTAGCGACCCCACTGGTCCTTTGTGCCTGTTTAACCGAATTCACCACCAGCCCTGCCGCAGCGCTTAGAGAACGAGGCAGGACGATTGGGCCGGCCCTGGTCCTTGGCTTTCAGTCCTGCCTTATTTGCTTACTTGGGTTTTTGTGTCTCCTTCTCCTCTCGCGCCTCTGGAGCGGCAACCCTTTCCTGTCTTCTTGCTCCTTCCTGGCAGCCCACAAACGGCAGAGAAAAGTCTCAACTCCCCTGCAACCAGGCTCTGCCTCTCTTCCCCTCCACTGCCCTGTCCCCTCTTCCTTATCTTCCTCCTCATCTCAGTGCAGACTGGCTTCAGATCACCAGCAGTGCCACTGTAACCAAATCTGGTGACGTTTCATAATTTTTGCTGCTTTTCTTTGAGCAGCATTTGACTTTTTTTTTTTTTTTTGAGACGGAGTTTCGCTCTTGTTGCCCAGGCTGGAGTGCAATGGCGCGATCTCGGCTCACTGCAACCTCCGCCTCCTGGGTTCAAGCAATTCTCCTGCCTCAGCCTCCCGAGTAGCTGGGACTACAGGAGCATGCCACCACGCCCAGCTAATTTTTGTATTTTTAGTAGAGACGGGGTTTCACCACGTTGACCAGGATGATCTCTTGACCTCGTGATCCACCCGCCTCGGCCTCCCAAAGTGCTGGGATTACAGGCGTGAGCCACCGCGCCCGGCGAGCAGCATTTGACTTTTTACCCCACTTGAACCAGCCAGGTTTCCAGGCTGTGCCACTCCTGCCTGATCCCTCCTAATTCTCACAAGCCCTTCTCTGTGCCTCCCTGTCATGGGCATGCCTTCCCTTTTCCCTGCCTGGCAAACAGAGATGTCCCAGTGCCCCATCCCAGGCCCACTTTGCTTATCATTCACCCAGCTTCCACGAGGGACCTCATCCACTCAGCACGTGCATTCCCTAGATGCCAGCAATGCTGGAGCCTCAGTCTAACCTAGATTTGTACCACCGCCCTAAAGTCACAGATGTCTCAGGGAACCTCACAGATAACTCGGGTTCAACGTAAATTCATTCAATAAATATGTATCAAGCTGTGTGCTTATTTATAGTAAATATAATATATATATGTATATATATTTTTTGAAGTGGAGGCTCGCTGTCGCCCAGGCTGAAGTACAGTGGTGCGATCTCAGCTCACTGCAACCTCTGCCTACCGGGGGTTCAAGCGATTCTCCTGCCTCAGCCTCCCCAGTACCTGGGATTACAGGCGCCCACCACCACGCCCGGCTAATTTTTGTATTTTTGTATTTTTTTTTTTTTTTTGAGACGGAGTTTCGCTCTTGTTGCCCAGGCTGGAGTGCAATGGTGCGTTCTCAGCTCACGGCAACCTCCGCCTCCCGGGTTCAAGCGATTCTCCTGCTTCAGCCTTCCGAGTAGCTTGGATTACAGGCATGCACGACCACGCCCGCCTAATTTTTTGTATTTTTAGTAGAGACGGGGTTTCTCCATGTTGTCCAGGCTGGTCCTGAACTCCCAACCTCAGGTGATCCGTCTGCCTTGGCTTACCAAAGTGCTGGGATTACAGTCCTGAACCACCGTGCCTGGCCACCTTTTATTTTTTTAATTTTATTATTTTATTATTGTTTGTTTGTTTGTTTGTTTGTTTTTGAGACGAAGTCTGGCTCTGTCACCCAGGCTAGAGTGCAGTGGCGGGATCTCGGCTCACTGCAATCACCTGCCGGGTTCAAATGATTCTTCTGCTTCAGCCTCCCAAGTAGCTGGGATTAAAGGCACCTGCCACCACACCCAGCTAATTTTTGTACATATATATATATATATATATTTTTTTTTTTTTTTTTTTAGTAGAGACAGGGTTTCACTGTATTGGCCAGGCTGGTCGTGAACTCCTGACCTCGTGACACCCACCTTGGCCTCCCAAAGTGCTGGGATTACAAGTGTGAGCCACCACGCCCAAGCTTTTTTTTTTTAATGTTACTTTTTTTTTTTGAGACAGTCTCACTTATCACCCAGCCTGGAATGGAGTGGAGCCATCTTGGCTCACTGCAACCTCCGCCTGCTGGGTTCAAGCGATTCTCCTGCCTCAGCCTCCCTGGTAGCTGGGATTACAGGTGTGTGCCACCACACCCAGCTAATTATTTTATATTTTTAGTAGAGATGGGGTTTTGCCATGTTGCCCAGGCTTGTCTGGAACTCCTGACCTCATGTGATCCACCCACCTTGGTCTCTCAAAGTGTTGGGATTACAGGCGTGAGCAACTGTGCCCAGCGTACAAGGTACCATTAATAAATATTTATTTATTGCTGCATGCAAGATCTTGTAGTACTGTCTATTGTGACAGGCACACAGTATGTGCTTCATTACCATGTACTGAATGCACATGGAAAGGATGTCCGTCGTAGTATGTGGCACAGAGGAGGTGCTCCATCAAAGTTAGCTCTCTTCCTCTTCAGAAGCTAGGAGGGCCTGGGAATTCAGCCTTGGCAGCCTTGCCTGGAATGGGAGAGGGAGACTGGGAACACCAAAGCCTCATCCCTCAGATCAGCTCTTCCCCAGTGACAGGAACTATCACCACACCTCACCCCCAGTGCAAAAGCTACGTAAGTGACCTGAACTTCAGAGATAGAAAGCAAAAGTGAGTCTTTGCCCTTGTCCTCCTCTAATCTGTCAGCTCAGCAAAGGCAGCACTGCCCAGTGATGGGGTGGGAGGCTGAATCAGGACTGATAGCCTAGGACAGGCAGCTGCTGCAGCCATACTCGGAGATGCACAGACCATGGTTCAAAACTTGGTTGGAGGCCGGGCGCGGTGGCTCACGCCTGTAATCCCAGCACTTTGGGAGGCCGAGGCGGGTGGATCACGAGGTCAAGAGATCGAGACCATCCTGGTCAACATGGTGAAACCCCGTCTCTACTAACAATACAAAAATTAGCTGGGCATGGTGGCACGTGCCTGTAGTCCCAGCTACTCGGGAGGCTGAGGCAGGAGAATTGCT
>PVKV010029773.1:0-23163 GCA_004027835.1 Alouatta palliata | reverse complement strand
GATTAATAAAAAAGAAAAGAGAAAATAATCAAATAGATGCAATAAAAAATGATAAAGGGGATATCACCACAGATTCCATAGAAATTCAAACCATCATCAGAGATTATTACAAACAACTCTATGCACATCAACTAGTAAACCTGGAAGAAATGGATAAATTCCTGGACACTTGCATCCTCCCAAGCCTAAACCAGGAAGAGGTCGAAACCCTGAATAGACCAATAACAAGGTCTGAAGTTGAGGCAGCAATTAAGAGCCTAGCACCCAAAAAAAGCCCAGGTCCAGATGGGTTCACAGCCGAATTCTACCAGACATACAAAGAGGAGCTGGTACCATTCCTTCTGAAACTATTCCAAACAATCCAGAAAGAGGGAATCCTCCCCAAATCATTTTATGGCTTATATCTTTATAAAATGCCTTTCATCTCACTATTTTCTAGTCCATATTTTTCAACCAAAAATTATCTTGAAACGATTCACTGACACAAAACATGGCATTTGGATATGTTAATGAGTTCCACTGAAGCCTTCAAAGATGGGAAATCTTGCAAACAATTGTTTTTATTGCAATAGATACCTATTACCAAAAGTTATTTGACTGCTTATTTTCTATTATGTGCTTATTTGCCTACTTTTTCTTTATCCACTCTTCTCTTGCCTATCTTATAGCCTATTTTAAAAATATGTTTATGCCCATCACCTATATCTGGTATTTCTCCCCACAATATCCCTCCTCACCCCCCGCTGTCCCTCCCTTGGCCCCCCGAACTGACCACAGTGTGTGATGCTCCCCTCCTTGTGTCCACATGTTCTAATTGTTCAACACCTGCCTATGAGTGAGAACATGCAGTGTTTAGTTTTCTGTTCTTGTGTCAGTTTGCTGAGGATGAAGGCAGCAAACCACCTTGCCATGTATGTACCTATGCAACAATCCTGCATGATCTGCACATGTATCCCAGAACCTAAAGAACAATAAAATATATATATATATATATGTTTATGCATATTTTTTCATCTAAATCTTTTTTCTGTCTTTACCTGAGTATGTCGTCAGTATTTCACTTTCTTCTGAAATAGCTTATCCACATACTTCCTAAATACCTTTCCTTCCTCCAAAAATTATGTTAATAGCTTTTGTTTGTTCTAAATCTGTTTTATTAAAAATTCCAAGGCTTTGTTTGTACTACTATGCAAAATCTACTGCATAGTACTCAGAAATATTGACTTTAGCTGATTATACCCAGCAGTGAATACTTCTTCATCTCCAACACATAAAATGTTATCTGCAGAAAGGCCTTACTGCAGATGGACAGAAAGTCTCACAACTTTCTGTACCTTACAGTTACGGTTCTCCAAATTTAGCACCTATCAGAATCACCTGAAGAACTTGGTAAAGTACTGGTTTTTATGTCCAATTTCATAATTTCTGATCCAACAGGCCTTCATGAAACCCAACAATTTCCATGCCTATTACGTTGCTGGTGATTCTGATACTGCTGATCTGGGAGCTGTAATGTTAGAACCTTTGCCTAGAGAACCTCTATTCCTTTGGTAATGGGGTAGCTCAAGTGTCCTTAATGGGAAGATGGAAAGACTCGCAGCAAGTCCAAACAAGCCAATAGTTTCTGAAAGCATACCTTATGTAATCATGACATGCTAAAAATTTTATAGGTAGTCAAAATAATAAAATATATTTGAGAAAGATATAACAGAAAACTGGGTATGCTTACATCTTTGGTGGCTTTACAAACATCTCACAGTCTTGGGTAAACTGGTCAAAGCACACGTAAGCTCTAACTCTAATTTTTGCAAATACTATAAATTCAAAACAGAAAAACAGAAATGAAAATGAATCTCTTCCGCTTTGCCAACGTGTGTGTTATCTATATGTAAGCCCAATGTTTATAGTTCTGTGCTAATATGAAATAAATATTTATTAAATATGCTATGTTTAACAAAGTAATGCAGTTCTCCCCTTAACAATCACAAATATGTATTTATGGCTGAAATACAGTCAGATTTGTCAATTTTCCATTTTGTATGGTAGCGACATATATGCTACATATGGAAGATTAAAGATAAATTATGAAAGGATTGTTATTAGTAGAGAATAAACTTGCAAAGTTTCAGATTTATTTTTTTTTTCAATCTGACTGTATCTCACAATTTAACTTTTTAAAGATGTTAGATAGTGTGGACAAATATCTACTTCCTGAAAGTCTGAATTAATGAAAACTGTTTCTTGAACATACATAGCCTTCAAATAGTCTTCAAGGATGTGCATGGGTGGTGTGTCTGCAGGTATGAGTATGTGTGTGTTTGTCATGATGCAGTGAATACAGAACACCTTTTAAAATATTATAAACAATAAAAGACATTAGAATGGATGATATCTGCATCATATATATCACAGGCTTTTAGTATCTGCTGAACTATATTTTTTATTATCTCCAGTGTGATAATAAAATGAATTCCATGCTGTTTGTTAAATTTAATTACCTTTTTAAAAATATCATTTAATATTATGCTATTTGCATTTTTATGCCATCAAATATGCTTCTGAACCATTATTTTTATTGTGTCATATGAAGGTGGCATAAATTAAGTGCGTCCCTCAATTAATGGGAATTTTTAAAAAATTGTTTCCAGAGAGGGGAGTTGCTAAGTTAAAGTGTATAAATATATTTATGGCTCCTAATAATTTTTTAAAAAGACATTATACTTCTACCTGCAGTGACATTGTATGTTTTAAAGTACCTTTGTTTAGTAAATTGTCTGTTGTGATTTTTTTATATTTTTCCCAATTTGATAGGTAAAACTATAATATGTCAATATAATTTTAATATGCATTTTTGCAAATTTGTTTGGAATAGTAAGTTTTTAACATACTTTTTAGCAATTTGTATTAGAAAGTGAAGAATAAAGCAGTTATGGCTTTAGTGTGTATAATCTAAACTGTCAAAGCAAAAAAAATTACTAAATTTATGTAAAAGTTATTTTTATACTATTTTCTTATTTAAAATATGAAGGTATGGGGTAAATATATGTATTGATGTTATAGCTGGTTTTAGAATTTTAGAATTACAGACATTTCTCTTTCTCTTCATTTTTTTCCCTCTACTTTTTATACCCTTAAGAATGACTTATTTAAATCACTTATCAAAATCAGAATTAGCACATAAATAGTTCTATGGATAAGAAAAACTATAATCCATATGTTATCTAAAATGTAATATAAAAATGTTATATTGCCTGGAATAAATGTTCTTAATTTTTTAGGGAATAGAACTCATTATGAAACATACAAACATGTTTGTCTGCTTGACAATTTAGCATACCAGAATCCTGTTTTTCTTCTCTGACCAGTCACACACGTTTGGGAAACTAATCATTTACTTTGACAGACTTATCCTGCCTCACACCTTCTACTGAATTTTCTAAAAAAGCAAAAAGTATTTTGTCCTCTAGCATTCACACACCAGGTGGTCTAATTTTTGCCTGTTGGCTCACAATAGGTGTTTGGAGATTTTCTCCCTGACCTGAATCAATTCTCCAACTGATGTAGCAATGTAAATCCTGGACAAAAACAACAAAAAATATGTTTTGCAAATTGAAGTATAATAATTAATACAATTTTTGAGAACGCAGAGAGATATCACATGAAAATGAAATCTGCAGCATTTAACTTTCAGATTTATTCTTTTACTTATTCTAGGTGTATATGTATCATTTGTAAAGTGAGTAAGTCTTCATTTTTTAAATCTAGGAATAATATGAGTTGTTTTTCTTTTTCAGGAAGAATCTTCTTCCAGTCAACTCATTTCTAAACGTGTGTGTGTGTCTGTGTTTGTTTGTGTGTGCTTGATGTGATTTTCTCTTAGTTGAATAACAGTATCAGTCCTAGGAGCATGTGGTGATACAAGAGGTCCACCAAAAAAGATCTGAAGGCAGCACTGTTACACAATTAGACAAAGAAAATAGAGGGGTGTATGAGTGTGAGAGAGAGAGAGAGAGAGACAGAAAGGAAGGGAGTATTTAGTGAGTAGATTTTAAAATTTTGAGATGAGATAGATGAAATGGAACTAACTGTTGAATTTATAATTACTAAATATGTAATTATTAAAAATAAAATTCAAAATAAAAATAGGGCATAGTCTTTTTGAAAAATGATTGCTAAATGAAAAGCTAAAATAAACTTTATAACTTGAGAAGTGACTGAATTTTAGTTTATGATTGATTCTCTTCTGGCAGTAGAATTGGCATAGTTCAGATAGGGAGTTAAATGTGCTTCCACTATGATAAGAAATAGGGAAAAATAGAAAAAGTAATTTCTTTAGCAGTGATCTAATTTGGAAGTGATGGATTATTTCAGGTAGAATTCGTTAGCCTTTCAGTGGCTGGCACATTCTTCCATGCACTCTATGAGGTCAAATATCTCAGTGTAGGGAGCTGGAAGCTGTTTAGAAACCGACTACCATGCAACAAATTGAAACTGATCTGGTGTTAGTGTAGTTGTGCAACGAGGGATGTTTTTCTGTGTCCATGAGTGTGAGATGAAGAGGAACTATCTCTTAAAGATTTTTCTATCTGATACTCTTCAGGATCTAATGAGATCAGCCAGCTACAGATAAACAAACTGATGCTGAACCTGCAATTGTCCATCTCCCCTCAGCTAACCCATTTGTCTTTAGCTATTCTCATGGAGGGAATGACTGTGTATACTTAGGGCAAAAGAAATATCTATTTTTATATGTCTATTTGAGAAAAGAATCAAGATGAGTCAATAAAGATGTAGCAAAGTTTGGCTTTTGGATTCATCCTGTTTTGCTTCTCTGACCAGTCACACACGTTTAGGAAACTAATCATTTACTTTGACAGACTTATCCTGCATCACACCTTCTACTGAATTTTCTAAAAAAGCAAAAAGTATTTTGTCCTCTAGCATTCGCACACCAGGTGGTCTAATTTTTGCCTGTTGGCTCACAATAGGTGTTTGGAGATTTTCTCCCTGACCTGAATCAATTCTCCAACTGACAGAGCAACATAAATCTTAGACAAAAACAATAAAAAATATGTTTCTACTGGCAAATTCAGTGTAAATTACGGAGGATTTATGTACTACGGTGATAAATGAAGTTCCTACAAGTGCTTTCATTTAAATAGAAATATAAAAATCCCAAGGCCTGTTGATTTAGACATGTACGTGGTTTTTTAGTCCAATTTTGGTTATTAGTTTTGTCACTCTACTCCCCTGATGCTTTATTCATTGCAGATTCATGTACTATGGTGGTAAATTAAGTTCCTACAAGTGCTTTTGTTTGAATAGAAATATCTAAATATCTACATCCCAAGGCCTGTTGATTTAAACATGTACATGATTTTTTTAGTCCAATTTTGATTGTTAGTTTATATCATTCTACTCCCCTGATGCTTCATTCATTGCAGAATTAGTACTTGGGGAATCTCCTGCTTCAGTCCCAGAAGAAACTAGGTTAGTCACAGATAATTCTTCATAGCATGCTTCCTCTCACCGTGGTACCAAGGTAGCGTGGCAAGAGACTTTTTTGTCCTCCAAATGATCAGCCTCGAAAACTGGTCCTTGATTTTGTCTTTACTTTCCATTATTTATATAAACCAATAGAAAAGTACTTGCTTCATAAGGTTGATATCATTTGGTGTAATGTGTACTAGAAAAATAATGTCTTCCAGTTAAAATAGAAGAGTTTTTTTTTTTATAGTAGTATCTAGTTGTATTTCAGTTCTAGAGTGCCCACATATTCTATTGCTTTGAAAATTACTAGGCAAGTCCATTTTCAGGTTGTGTATACTGATTATGATTTTTAAAAGGTTTGGTTCTTATTTAATTTCAGTATTTTCCTTTCATGTTAGAAAAATGTAAATATTACTCTATTCTTCTAAAGTAAACTCTTCAATCAATTTTCTCTAGAGGCTTATTAGTTTTCTGATATCTTTTTTGAAATTAAGGACTAGAACTACACTAATAAGAGATTTATATATTCTATGCATTTTCTATGTATTTTATCTACATGGAGATAATGTTTTCTGATGTTTTCACTTCTCTTTATTATTTCCAAGGTTATCATCACTGGAACATAATTATCCATTTTAAATGAACATCAAGTTTTCTACTTGTTAAATATCTTGTTTATTGAATAAAGGGAACTTAACTATATATTGTATGTTGTGCTATATAAAATGTTTTCCAAAAATTTGCAGAAATTTTTATCTTTTTTTTTTTGAGACAGGATCTCACTTTTTCACCCAGGCTGGAGTGCAGTGGCACAATCACAGCTCATAACAGATTCAACCTGAAGCAATTCTCTCATCTCAGATTCCTGAGGAGCTTCGACTCCTGTGCACTCCACCACACCTAGCTAATTTTTTTTTTTTTTTTGGTCGTGTTGCCCAGGCTGGTCTCAAGCGATACACACTACTTAGTCTCCCAATGTGTTCTGACTAAAGATGTGAGCCACTGTGCCCAGCCAAATTTTTAATTTTACATAGGTAATACCTCCACAAGTTCAATATTAAAAAGCATAGATTTATGCCAAGTCATTAGTTTGCCACCAACCTCTGTGACCCAAACACGCAATTCCTCTTCTAAAATTGGTTATAGATTCACATGCAAATTCTAATTTTCTGTTCCTTTTAAATTGAAATTATATCATATTATATACATCTTACTGCACCTTTCTTTATGTGTTTAATATATTTTGGATAACAATCTTTCATTCCAAAAGAGTTCTATATTCTTTTTATGACTGCATATTATTTCATTACATGGATGTGTTATTTAACCTAAGTTTATTGATTGATAGATAAGGCTTTCCTAATATTTTTCTCTTAAAAGCAATGATTCAGTGAAATACTCTGTGTATGTCCCTTCACATATGTACAAGTATGAGAAAAAATAAATTCTCAGAAGTTGAATTGCTTGATCAAAGGGTAAATGCATTCATATTTTGCCAAATTGCCCTCCAAAAGAGTTATACCAGTGTGGACTCAGCCCAGTGATATTTGAGAGCACCTGATTTCTACATACTTATGAAGTGCCCTGCACATTTTTAGATCTTTATTATTCTAATAGGTGAACATGTTTTCTGTTTTAAATAATGTGGAGCATCTATATATGTTATTTTCTTTGAACTGTTCGTATCTTTTTATTATATTTCATTGTGTTCTTTTGATCAATTGTAGACAACCTTTCTTCGTTAGGGAGAATAGAGATTGCTTTATGAGATTGCTTTACTCTGCTTTCTTAAATATGTTCAGAAATGATCCAAACATGAATGGTTTGAAATTATTACAAAAACTCACGTTGTTTTTGCATGAATATTTTATATTTTGTGTTTCTCCTCATTTTTTTATCTCTTATTTCTGTTTCTACATAAAAGGTTTATAATCCAGTACAATTATATTAGGAGGTGTGGTATTTGGTAGCTGTATGAAGAAAGTTGTGGGTGATGAAATCAGTGCTAGCATAATGACTAGATAAACATAACCGAATTGCCTACCTCAAAGGTTAATCCAGTTTTTGAATAAGTCAAGTAGTAGTATCTTTCTCACCTGCACATTTGAAATTCTCATGTTTCAGGCTTCTGTTGCCAGTATATTTTATTTCCTAATTCTGTAAAACTGTTAATTGAACGTATTCATCCTAGGACTCCCATAACACAATATCACAAATAGAGTGGCTTAAAACAACAAATATGTACTATCTAATAGTTCTTGGGGCGAAGTGAAAAATGAAGGAATCAGTAGAAGTATGCTGCCACTGAAACATGTAGGAGAGAAACCTTTGCACTTCCTAGTTTCTGGTAGTAGTCACCAATTGGCATTTTTTTGGCTTTCAGCTGCGTTACTCCAATCTCTGCCACTGTCTTTATAAGACATTCTCCCTGTGTATGCGTCCATGTTTCCCTCTTCTTAGTAGGTCACCATTCACACTGGATTCGGGCCCACTGTAGTGATCTCACCTTTATTTGAGCACATTTACAAAGGCATACTTTACAGATAAGGTCATATTCACAGGGATTGGGAGTCGGGACTTCAATGTATTTTGAGTTGGGGGAAGCCAATTCAACCTATATATAACATTGAGTAATAGGAGGTAAACACAGTGCTTCAGTGATCTTATGAAAATGATATTGAAAAGTAAGCTCTGTGTTCTAGAATGTGTTTTTATTATAAACATTACATTTACCTAAAACTCTATGCATATAATGTATCTTTAGATGATAGTCTACCATAAATGTTGATGCTCTTAGCTTTAGAAAAATTCAGTAAATTATTTTTAAATATTTCCTACAAATTGAGCTGAACTCATCTGTGATCTCACTATTTCTGTCTGTCACAATCAATTTAGGAAATAAGCATATTTTAATATTTTCTCTTTATTCATGACGGGCATAGTCAAGTGAGGATTAGTTTATGTGATTCATTTTATTGCATTTAATAGAAATTACTAACCAGAATTACAGCTCAAGTCTCTCGCCAGGGAGCAAATCACAGCAAATGAATCCAACAGGAATCAATATGATGATTCATTAGCAATGAGCTCTCACCAAGAGTCTCAACAAGCTGAAGACTTCACACCATATTTTTTTATGAACCAAATGTCAATAGTAAAATTAACTTCTAAAAATTATCACAGAAATGTGCTTTATTTTAATATCACATTTTACAATTAAAAAAACTGAAATATATGTATTTCACTTTTGCTCCTATAATTTATTTAAAAATATATGTTTTCACATCTCAAAGATCATGTTGAACTAATTATTAGAAGTTGATAAAGCCTGTTCCCCAAAATATTTACTAAATATTTTATCTTCATAATCTCACTAGAAGATTACATTCTATTATATTTTAACAGTTTTCTCATTGACTTAACCATGGCATGTATGCATAAATACACACGCACATGCAAGCGTGTGCAGACACACAAGTGCATGCACAGCACAAAGTCCAAAACACATTAAAAGATTATCCAGAGAAATAATCATAGATATATCAATATATAAATATGCAAATCAACTTTATAAATATACACATACACACACATATGTAGATACACACACACATACACATATCAACTGTTTGAATATGAGATCTAATTTAGCTCCAGATTTCCCCAATTATACTGTCATGACCTTAGAAATGAAGTAGATAGACTGGGGATCTTGAGTTAAGGAGTATAACACTTTTTCTGGTGTTTCCAAAAAGTAAACTTTACTTTTTAAAGAAAATATTTTTTTGGAACAGTTTTAGGTTCACAGCAAAGTTGAGCAGAAGTTACAGAGATTTCCTATAGACTCCCTGTTCCCGGGTACATATACCATCTCATTAACAGCAACTTCCTCCAGAACAGTGCACTTGTTACAATTGATGAAGACAGCTTGACACATCATTACCAACCAAAGTTCATAGTTAACATTAGAGTTCACTCTTTGTGTTATTGAGTCTATGGGCTTGGATACATTTTTAATGATATATATGCACAATTATTGTACCATGCAGAATAGTTTGACTGCTCTTTCTCCTTTGGGCTCTCCCTATGCATCCCTCCCTACCCTAATCCTTGAAACCACTAACTTCACCGTATCCACACTTTTGCCTTTTCCAGAATGTGATATACTCATTTATGTTTCTTCCATGTCTTTTCATGGCTTGATAGCTCATTCTTTTAGTGCTAAATAATATTCCATTGTCTGGATATACCATAATTTATCTATCCAATCTCCAATATATTTGTTGATTCCAAGTTTTGGCAATTATGAATAAAGTTACTGTAAGCATCAATTTGCAGGTTTCGTGTGAACTTAAGTTTTCAACTCCTTTGGATAAATAGCAATG
The DNA here is from genome assembly GCA_004027835.1 of Alouatta palliata. NCBI lineage: Eukaryota > Metazoa > Chordata > Mammalia > Primates > Atelidae > Alouatta > Alouatta palliata. The sequence continues at coordinate 13,288 of PVKV010029773.1, read as the reverse complement.
AGCAGTATGGTTGGATCATATGGTAAGCATTTTCTAAGAAGCTGCCTGTTTTTTATAGTGGCTGTCACAATTTGCATTCCCAGAAGTGATGAATGAAAGTTCTTGTTGCTTCACATCCTCCCCAGCATTTGGAATTATCAGTGTTCTGGATTTTGACTATTCTAATAGGTTTGTTGAAGTATCTAATTGTTGTTTTAATTTGTATTTCCCTAACGACATGTGATGTGGACCATCTTTTATGTGCTTATTTGCCGTCTGTATATCTTCTTTGGTGAGATGTCTTTTAATGTCATTGGCCCATTTTTCGTTTGTTTTCTTTTTGTTGAATTTTAAGCATTCTTTGTAAATTTTGTATAACAGTCCTTTATCAGATGTGTCTTTTGCATATATTTCTCTAAGTATGTTGCTTGTTTTATCATTCTCTTGACAGCATCTTTCACAGAGCAGAAATTATTAGTTTTAATCTAGTCCAACTTACCCATTTTTTTGGTTCATGAATCATGCCTTTGATATAACATATGAAAAGTTACCACCAATCCCAAAGTCATATGAATTTTATTCTATGTTATTTTGTAGGAGTTTAATATTTTTACATTTTACATTTAGGTCTGTGATTCACTTCAAGTTAATATTTTTGTAAAAGTTATAAGGTTTATGTTTAGATTCATTTTTCTCCATGTGTTTCTCTAGTTGTTCCAGCACCGTTTATTGAAATAACTACCTTTTCTCCATTGCATTGTCTTTTTGCCTTTCTCAAAGATTGGTATACCGTGTTTATGCAGGTCTGTTTCTGGACTCTATTTTGTTCCATTGATTTGTTATCTGTTCTCTTGCCAGTACCACACTCTCTTGACGACTGTAGCTTTATAATAAATAATAAAGTCGGATAGTATCAGTCTTCCACTTTTGTTCTTCAACATTGTGTCGGCTATACTAAATCTTTTGCCACTTTATATAAACTTCAGAATCAGTTCGTAGATATCTAAAAAATAACTTTTTGTAATTTTGATTGGGATTGTATTTTATCTATAAATCAAATTGGAAGGAATTGACATATTGACAGTATTGAATCTTTCTGTCCATAAACATGAAATATTTCTCCATTTATTCAGTCCTTTGATGTCTTTCATTAGAGATTTATAGTTTTCCTCATATAGATTTTTGTGCATATTTTGTTATATTTATACATAAATATTTCATTTTGGGGGTGCTAATGTAAATAGTATTGTGTTCTTGGTTTCAGATTCCTCTTGTTCATTACTGATTTATAGGAAAGTGATTAACTTTTGTATGTTAACCTTCCATTCAGCTACATTGTCATAATTACTTGTTCTAGGAACTTTTGTTGTTGTTGATGATTGTTTTGGATTTTATACATAATGATATTACCTGTGAACAAAGACAGTTTTAATTCTTCCACACCAGCAAGTATACCTTTACTTCATTTTCTTATCTAAGTGTGCTAGGACTTTTAGTAAAATGTTGAAAAAAGAGTAGCGAGAGAGGACAATCTTGCCTCTTTCCCGATCTTAGTTAGAAAGCTTCCAGTTTCTCACTATCAAGCACAATGTTGGTCATCAGTTCCTTTGCAGATGTCTGTATCAGTTTGAGGAAGTTCTAGTCTTAGTGGACTAAGAGATTTTATGATGAATGTGTTTTGGATTTTGTCAGATGCCTTTTCTACATATATTGATACAGTTTTGTGATCTTTCTTATTTAGCTTGTTGATATGTTGGACTATATTATTTGATTCTGGAATACTGAACCAGCCTTGTATACAAATCCCACTTGGTCATGGCATGCAATTCTTTTTATACATTGTTGGATTTGATTTGCTAATATTCTGTTGAAGATATTTGCGTCTATGTCCATAAAATATATTGGTGCATAGTTTTCTTTTAATGTCTTTATATGATTTTGATATTAAGGTAATGCTGACTTCATAGAATGGGTTAGAAAGTATTCACTCTGTTTACATCCTATGAAAGAGACTACAGAAAATTGGTATAATTTCTTTCTTGAATGTATGGTAGAATTCATGAGTGAACCATATGGGCCTTGCACTTTCTGTTTGGAAGGTTATTCATTTTTATTCAATTTGTTTGGTAAATATTCACCTATTCAGATTGTCAATTTCTTCTTGGGTGAGCTTCAGCAGATAGTATGTTTCAAGGAATAGGTCTGTTTCATCTAGGTTTTCAAATTTGTTGTCATAGAGTTGTTCACAATATTCCTTTATTATCGTTTGCATGTCCATGAAATCCATAGTGATGTGCCTTCTTTCATTTCTGATATTAGTAATTTCAGTTCACTCTTCTTTTGATTTTTCTTAGCCTCACTAAAGGCATACCAATTTTATTTATGGTTTTTTTTTTTTTTTTTTTTTCTCTCCAAAGGACCAACTTTTGATTTCACTGAATTTCTCTATTGGCTTTCTGTTTTCTACTTCATTGATTTCTACTCTGGTTGTTATTATTGTTGTTATTATTATTATTACTTCCACTTACTTTTCATTTAGTTTTCTCTCCTTTTCCTAGTTTCCTAAGATGAAAATTTAGATTATTAATGTTAGATCTTTCTTCATCTCTGTATAAATTCGAAGTTATGAATATCCCTGTAAGCGCTGCTTTCACTACATCTTACAAATTGTGATGTTGTGTTTTCATTTTTATGTATTTCAATATATATATATATTTAAATTTCCCTTAAGATGTCTTCTCTGATCTATGTGCTATTTAAAAGTGTGTTTGTAATGCCCCTGTAACCTTCAGAAATCTCATTGCTGGGCATATACCCAAACGATTATAAATCACTCTACTATAAAGACACATGAACACGTATGTTTATTGCGGCACCGTTCACAATAGCAAAGACTTGGAACCAACCAAATGCCCATAAATGATAGACTGGATTAAAAAAAAAAAATGAGGCACATATATACCATGGAATACTATGCAGCCATAAAAATGATGAAGTCATGTTATTTGCAGGGGCATGGATGAAGCTGGAAACCATCATTCTCAGCAAACTAACACAAGAATAGAAAGCCAAACACTGCATGTTCTTACTCATAAGTTGGAGTCAAACAATGAGAACAATGGGAGTTCTCTCTCATAAGTGGGAAAGAACACATGGACACAGGGAGGGGAACATTTTGCACCAGGGCCTGTCAGGGAGTGGGAGGCTATGGGAAAGATAGCATTAGGACAAATACCTAATGTAGATGATGGGTTGATGGATGCAGCAAACCACCATGGTACATGTATACCTATGTAACAAACCTACACGTTCTGCACATGTATCCCAGAATCTGAAGCATAATTTTAAAAAAAGAAATGTGTGTTTAATTTCTACCTATTTTGATATTTTTCAAATATCTTTCTGTTATAGATTTCTGGTTTAATTTCATGTGGTCTGAGAGCAAACATTGTTTGGTTCCTATTCTTTCAAATTTATTAAAATATGTTTTATGGCCCAGAATGTGGTTTATCTTGGTGAATGTTTTTTATGGCTCAGTATGTGGTTCATCTTGGTGAATGTTCCTTGTTAGCTTGAGAGGCATGCTTTTCTGATGTTGAATGAAGTATCTAATAGAGGTCAATTATATTCAGTTCATTGATGGTGCTGTTGAGTTCAAATACATCCTTACTTATTTCCTGCCTGTTGTATGTGTCCATTTCTGATAGAGGGGTGCTGAAGTTTCCAAATATAACAGTTGGTTTATCTATTTCTTCTTTCTTCTTTCAGTTATATTAGTTGTTTCCTGATGTATTTTGATGCTATGCTGTTAGGTGTGTGCCTATTAAGGACTATTATGTCTCCTTAAAGGATTCATTCCTTTATCATTATGTAGTGCTCTTCCTTATCACTGATACCATCCTTGCTCTGAAATCTGCTCTGTCTGAAATTTCTTTTGATGATTTTTATCATAATATATCTTTCCCCACTCGTTTACTTTTAACTGTATTTATATTTAGGGTAGGTTTCTTGTAGACAAGATGTAGTCTTGCTTGTTGATCCACTCTGACAATCTTTATCTTTTAATTGATGTATTTTTACTATGATGTTTTAAATAATTATTGATATAGTTGGTTAATATTTCTCTTATTTATGACTGTTTTCTATTTGTTGCCTGTATTCTTTGTTCCTCTTTTTGTCTTCTACTCTTTCTGCATTTTGTGAATTTAATTGATCACTTCATATAATTTCATTTCCTCTTCTTTCTTATCTTAGCATGTCAGTTATATATTTTTCCTTGGTTTCTTATAAACTATTTTTAGTGGTTGCCCAAAATTTTGCAAACAGATTTACAACTAATTCAAATCCACTTTCAAATAATACTATGCTGCTTCATAGGTAGTACAAGTACCTTATAATAACTCCCTAAAAATAATCACTAACATTTCTCACCTCTTAAAATAATTCTAATTACTCCCTCCCATTCTTTGTATCATTGCTGTTATTCATTTTACATATACATATGCATTTTTAATAAAACCATTTCCATTATTAATCTGAACAAATTACTGTTCATTTGCTCAATTAAGAATAAGAAAAATAAAGATATTCATTTTACTCTCACTCATTTTCTGATGTTCTTTCTTTATTTATGTTGATACAAGTTTCTGATCTATCTCATATTCCTTTTTCTGAAGTTCTTCTTTTGGTGTTTCTTGCAGGGAGGGTCTACTGATAACACATTCCCTCAGGTTTTTTTTTTTTTTTTTTTTTTGTCTAAGAAAATTTTTATTTTTCTTTCTCATTTTAAGGATAATGTCACAGGTTACAAAATTCTAGGTTTGTGATATTTTCGTGTCAATATTAAATATTTTACTTAATTATCTTCTTGCTTTCATCATTTCTGATGAGTCAGATGCAAATTCTTATCTGTTCATCTATGGGTGGATTTTTCCCCCCTCTAGTTTCTTTCAGCACTTTTTTTCCCTTTATTTTGATTTTCTGCAATTTAAATATGATTTGTCTAGGTGTAGGTTTTCTTGGCATTTATCCTGCTTGCTGTTCTCTGAGGTTCCTAGATCTTTGATTTGATGTCAGACACAACTTAAAGAAATTCTTAGTCATGGGTGATTCAAATATTTCTTCTGTTCTTTTTTTTATTCTTCTGATAGTCTCATTACATATACGTTACACTATTTGCAGTTCTCTCGCAGTTCTTGGATATTCTGTGTAGTTCTTGCTTTTTAATCTTTTTTCCTTTTTATTTTATTTTTGGCAATTACAATTGAAATATCCTTAAGCTCAGGAAGTCTTTTCTCAGCCATGACCAATCTATTAATAAGCCCAAGAAAGGCATTCTTCATTACTTTTATAGTGTTTTTGATCTCTAGAATTTCTTTTTGTTTCTGTCTTAGAATTTCCGTCTCTCTGCCTACATTGCCCATCTGTTCTTACATGCTGTCTCCTTTATACATTAAAGTTCTTAGCACATAAACTATAGTTTTAAAAATTCCCAGTCTGATAATTCTAACATCCCTGCCTTATCTAAGTATGGTTCTGACACTTTCTCTGTCTCTTCAAACTATGTGTTTTTCTTTTCTTTTTCAGTATGCCTTGTAATTTTTTAAAAGACATATATCTAAATATGATGTACTAGGTAAATGGAACTGTTGTAAACAGACCTTTAGTAATGTGCTGGTAAGGTGTGGCCCTTAATCACAAGTCTGGTCCGATGATTGAGGCTCAGTGTTTTAGTGAGCCTGTGTCTCTGGACTGTGACCTTCACAAGTGCTTCTCAGTCCCCGCTCCCACCATCTTTTACTTTTAACAGGATAGCTAGAATGGGCTGAAGTTGACTATTTTCCTTCTCCAAGTTGGAAGGCAAAAGCCTGCTAGAATTGGTATTTCCCTTTCTGAGGTCATGTTAGACTCTGATTAACCCCTAGTAAGTTAGGTTCCTGTTAAATAGTTTCCCCAGGGACAGACATTGTGAAGAAGAAAAGAATAGTGTATTTCAAAATGGTTACTTTCTCCCTTCCCCTTGCTGGAAACATGAAGGGATTTTTTTTTTCTCTAATATTCACTGTGGGAAACTGTTCTAGTTTTTCCAGGCAAACGTTAAATAAATATGGCACCCAGCTATGACTAGATTCCACTAGATATTTGACTCTCAGAATTGTCCACACTGAGGCTCCAGTGAGTCATCGAATACAGTTCAGGTTTTCCTGTACCCTGACAATAGTTCCCACACAGGTTTCTGGTCCAGTAAGTTACAATTGTCCTTACAGGCATATCTTGCCTTGGAGACATTGAAGGTTCAGTTCCAGATCGCGGCAACAAGGTGAATATTGCAATAAAGCAAGCCACATATTTTTTGTTTCCTGGTACATATGAAAGTTATGTTTCCACTACCCTGTAGTCTCTTAAGTGTGCAATAGCATTATGTCTAAAAATACAGCATGCATGCCTTAATTTAAAATACTTTTTTTCTAAAACTGCTAACAATCTTCTGAGCCTTCAGCATGTCATAATCGTTTTACTGGTGGACAGTCTTGCCTAGATATTGATGGTTGGTGCCTGATCAGGGTGGTGTTTGCTAACTGAGGCAATTTCTTAAAGTAAAACAACAATGCACTTTGCCTTATCAATTTCCTCTTCATTTCACAAAAGATTTCCCTATAGCTTGCCATGCTGTTTAATAGAATTTTAACCATGGTAGAACTTATTTCAAAATTTGGGTAAGTCCTCTCATCTCTGCTGCTGAAATATCAACTAGGGATATGTAATATTCTAAATCCTTTGTTGTCATTTCTGAGATTCCATCTCAGAAACCACTTTCTCTGCTCCTCCATAAGAAGCACTCCTCATTTATTCTCATTCTCATTTTATTGTGAGATTCAGCAATTCAGTAACGTCTTGAGGCTCTGCTTCTAATACTCTTTCTCCTGTTACTTTTACTACAACTGCAGTTACTTCTTTCACTGAAGTATTGAACTCCTCAGTCATTTGTGAAGGTTAAAATTAACTTCTTCCAGACTTCTGTTCATGTTGATTATTTTGATCGCCTCTCATGAATCACAGATGTTCTGAATGTCATCTAGATTGCTGAATTCTTTCCAGAACATTTTCAATTTACTTAACCAGACCCATCAGAAAAATCACTATCTATGACAGCTGTAACTTTACAAAATGTATTTTTTAAATAATGGGACTTGAGGGTTGAAATTGCTCTTTGACCCATAGGCTGCAGAATGAATATTTTGTTCACCAGCTTAAAAACAATATTAATTTCCTTTTGTATCTCGATCAGAGCTCTTGGGTAACCAGGTCCATTGTCAGTGAGCAGCCATAATTTGAAAGTAATATTGTTTTCTGAGCACTAGGTCGCAACAGTGGGCTTAAAATATTCAGGAATCTTTGCTGTAAATATATGTGCTGTCATTCAAGCTTTGTTGTTCCATTTACAGAATACAGGCAGAATAAATTTAACATAATGCTTAAGAGTGCTGGGATTTTTGGAAAAGTAAATGATCATTGGCTTCAACCTAAAGTCAGCAGCTGCATTAGCCCCTAACAAGAGAGTCAGCCTGTCCTTAGCAACTTTAAATCTAGGCCTTGTCTTGTCCTCTCTAGCTATGAAAGTCCTAGAGGGCATCTTTTTCCAATTTAAGGCTGCATTATCTTCACTAAAAATCTGTTGTTTAAATGAGAACACATGGACACAGGGAGGGGCATATCACACACCAGAGCCTGTGGGGGAGTGGGGGACAGGAGGAGGACATGTATACCTATGTAACAAACCTGCACTTTCTATGCATATATCCCAGAACTTCAAGTAAAATAAAAACTAAAATAAAAATGTATTGTTTAGTATAGCCACCTTTATCAATGCTTTTCCCTAGAATCTTCTGAATAACTTGTTGTACCTTCTACATCAGCACTTGCTGCTTTCTTTTTAACTTTCATGTTATGGAGAAGACTTTTCTCCTTAAGCCTCATGAACAAACCTCTGCTGGCTTCTGTTTTTTCATCTGAAGCTTTCTGACCTCTCTCAGACTTCATAGAATTGAAGAGACTTAAGGCCTTGCTTTAGGTTATGCTTTGGCTTAAAGAAAGGTTGTAGCTGATTTGATCTATTCAGACCACTGAAACTTTCTCCATATCAGCAAAAAAAGACTTCTTTGTTTTCTCACCATCTATGTGTTCACTGTAATAGTACATTTAATTTCTTTCAGAAACTTTTCTTTAACATTTACAGCTTGGCCAACTCTTTGAAGCAAGAGGTCTAGCTTTCAGTTTAACTTGGCTTTCACCATGGATTCCTCATTAAGCTTAATATTTTCTAAATTTTGATTTAAAGTGAGAGAGGTGGATGCTTCCTTTCACTTGAGCACATAGAAGCCATTGCAGAGTAATTAATTGCTTATTTCAATATTGTTGTATCTCAGGGAATACTGGGGGGGGGTGGGATGAGTTGGGGATTAAGCAGTCAGAACACAAGTGATGTTTATTAAGATTGATTCAGTTTGCCATATTTTATGAGCGTGGTTTGTGCCCCCTCCAAACAGTTACATAGTAACATCAAAAATCACTGATGACAGATCGCCATAAGAGACATAACAATAACGAAAAAGTTTGAAATATATTGAGAATTACCAAAGTGTGACAGAGACATAAAAAGCAAGCACATACTGTTGGAAGAATTGTGTGAATAGACTTGTTTGACACAGGGTTGCCATAAACATACAGTTTGTAAAAAACTCAACATCTGGGAAATGCAACAAAGATGAAGTGCAATAAAATGAGATATGCCTGTATCTGTTCCTCTGTCTCCGAAATTTTGAGAGTAGAGGTTTACCTTTTGATCTCACTTCTCTTATGGCTCTAAGAAGAGTTGTTGGTTTCTGTTTGCTCAGCTCTTCACTTGTTACAATGGAGTGCTGATTTCTAAGTTTCGTACATTAGGAGTAGACAATCAGAAGTCCCAGTAAAGCATTTTTAAATGACATCAGAGCATATTTTCTTCAAAAATATAGCCAGTATCAATTTAAAACTCAAATGTTTAAATTCTCAGATGATGAATTTTTTTATATTTTGCCTTAATCTGATTTCCTGACTTATTCTTTTACAATAGTTATACTGATAACTAAGCCTTCCTCCAAGTATAGCCAGGAGAATGTAGTCTTCTGACCAATTTCCTGTTCATTGATTGAAATTTATGAAGTTCATACCTTCTGGCAAAAACCAGGCTTAGTCTTAGAACAGAAAGAAGTATAGATTATACTCTTAGTGACTCACAGGATAATAAAGTTGCCAGATTATGTGACATATTCAGAAAAAACTTAATGTCTTTCATGATATGAATCTGTATCTGAAGGAGTAGTCATGGACTTCCACACTATGCAAGACACTCTGACAGGTGCTATGGAAGTTAACAGAAAACAAACAGCAAAGTCTCTGCCTTCAAAAGTTCATTATTTAGTTGGGGAGAAAAGCCTGAAACTGAAACATCAAATCGTGGCATAAGAAAAATGCAGAGTGTTAAGGAGCAGTTGCCATTTAAGTTATAAACGAGGTATGATAATATTTGCCAGGAGTTCAGGTGAGGGGTCATTCCTTTGGCCAAAGAGGATAGAGTAGACCACAAAAAGTACAAAACCCTTGACCTATTTTTGGAAGAAAAAGAATTTGGATAAAATGTTAAGCTCATGGTTCACATTATGTTATCCCACATTCAGATTTCCCTAGGCTCTGATATAACTTTGTTGTCTCCTCACCCAAATAGCACCTGAATGAAATAATCCCCACTTGTCAAGGGCAGGGCCAGGTGGAAGTAATAGAACTATGGGGTCAGTTTCCCCATAATGCTCTGGTTTCCATGAATAAGTCTCACAAGATCTGATGTTTTCATAATGGGAGTTCCCCTGCACAAGCTCTCTTGCCTGCCACCATGTAAGACATGCCTTTTTCCTTCTTTGCCTTCTGCCATGATTGTGAGACCTCTCCAGACGTGGAACTGAGTCCATTAAACCTCTTTTTCTTCATATATTACTCAGTTTCAGGTATGTCTTTATTAGCAATGTGAAAATGAACTAATACAGGCTCTGTGTGTCTTTCCCTTTTGAATATATAGGAAATAATTAGAGCTAACTTTAATTAGTAACTATGTCAGGTATTGTCCTTAGCAGTACAGTGATTACGAGGTTGATCTGATCTAGGCACCATTGTCATGATCAGTTTTAGATAATAAATTGAGATGCTGAGAGATTATACAACTCTCCTTGATTCACACAGGTCAGAAGGGATGAGCATAGTCAAACCTAGGCAGCCTAATGACAAGTGTATATTTATTTATTTATACTTACTCTCCATTTAAAGCAACAAACGGATAAAGGGAGTCAGTATGTTCAAATTAGCATTTTCAATCAGCATCTCCCTTTAATAAATGTCTAAATTGTATTAAATCTGGGAGCCCTGTGAATTGTAGTAGATTAATTGAGCAAACTAATTAAACATGGTTCATCATTTGCTGGATTGATTTTATATCAAAGATAACCTTTCAAATAATTATGAAACAGCAAATTACATATAAGCTAAACCAGGTAATAAAAACACACTCAAATGCTTCACAGTAAAATTCAAGTATTATTGCTTTTGAAATTAAAATAATTTGGGCAAAGTGTTTTTGTATTTAGTCTATAGGAAATTTTCTTGTTTATTTTTCATTTATTTATCTTAGCTTTATAGCTTTATTTATATGTGTCATTTAAAAATTTTTTTTAACTGGTAAAGGAAGAATCATTCATTCTTGGAAACTGTGAGAAAGCATGCTCTTTATTGTATTCTATATCACTTGATTTTATGATTTCAGATCTCTTCTGAAGCATTTTGTGAGTTCTAACATAATTCAAATTCAACTGTGATGTATTTTAGTTATATAATGAAAATAAAGATGAGATGTCTTTCAATTTCTGGAGTTAATTATCTTTGCTGAGTTCAGGATTATGAAAATATATGATAGAATATGGAGGGACAAGACTGTGCACAAGCAAGAGGAGAGCTATCGGATGGCTCCAACAAAACATCTTTCTGTGAGCAGCAGTAATTCTCCTTGAAATCTTCACTGGCCCTCAACTCCAAAGTAATCTCTCCTTTTTTTGAATGTGGAAAGAGGTGTAAGACGTATCTCTGTTAGCATTCTATCATTCCTTAGGGTATTTGCTTACCTCTCATTCATAATGAATGTAAGCATGAGTGCAGGAACATTGTGTGTCTGTTGTCTAGAACACCTTACCGAGCATCAGGCTGCAGAAACATTTTGGTGTATACTTCATCAGTGCCCATGTTGCATGGAAAAGTTTTGATTTATCAACATAGAAGCAGAGCTAAGTAATAAAACTATAGCTTATGTTCATGAGGCTCAGCTAGTGTGATAAACTCTGGTGATAGTCATGATTTCCCTAATTTTCGCAACCTCTAAGTTAGATACGATCACCATTTTACAGATTGGCAAACATAAGATTAATTTTATTAATTAAATTTGTTGGTTAAAATTCAGGATTTGTTTAAAAAATAATATCACTATTTGATGAGAGACACAGTTTCCAAGTCTTCAATTTCACTATTCTGGATTGCATGCCTGGCTTTTGAGTTAGTTCAGCAATAATTGTATTGAACCCCAAAGCCAGGCTATTAGGCTTCCTAAATCTAGCAAAAGTACCTCTTTTTAATACATATATATATATATATATATATATATATATATATATATATACACACACACACACACACACACACACACACAAAACACATTTATTTACTTTCAGAGAGTCACCAAGTCTAGTTTCAATGAGGCATCTCATGTTTCTCAGTATTTTTACTTACTCCTCAGTTTATGGATATAATTTAGAAAACTTAAAAAAAAGAAATAATTCAGGCCAGGCCTGGTGGCTCACACTTGTAATCCCAGCACTTTGGGAGGCCTAAGCAGGTGGATCACGAGGTCAGGAGATCAAGACCATCCTGGCCAACATGGTGAAACCCCGTCTCTACTAAAAATACAAAAATTAGCTGAGTGTTGTGGCGCGGACCTGTAATCCCAGCTACTCAGGGGGATGAGGCAGGAGAATCGCTTGAACCTGGGTGGCAGAGGTTGCAGTGAGCCGAGAGCTCACCACTGTACTTCAAACCTGGTGACAGAGCAAGACTCCGTCTCAAAACAAAAACAAAAAAACATAATTCATTGGCTTTAATAGAGTCACATCGTTGTACAGATATTGCCACATTGTAATTTTAGAACATGTATTTTTTACCACAAAGAAACTTCATGCCCATTAACAGTTACTCTTTATTTACTCCACCCATGTTCCCTAGCTGTAGGCAGCCACTAATCTACTTTCTATCTCAATTATGTATTTGTGGTCTTTTTGACTGGCTGTTTTTACTTAATATAATAAAAATCTTGTGAAGTTTATTTAAAAATATTTATTTCTATACACACACACTTTCATTCTAATGTTATTACTTAGAGAAAACCATTATTGTTTATTTTTTGGCCATTTTTTATTGTGGTCCTCTTCTGTGTTTTCAAAAATAAGGCTGTATTTGATATACAAGAGTTTTTTTTTTTTTTAATTACACTGACTTGAGATTATTCAAGCTAATATAAGGCAATAGTAGCATAGGTAATAATCAAGTCACTTACATTTACCTTTGGGATGTACTATATGTAGTTTTGACAGCGTGTTTGCTAAAATAATTATGTTTAGCTTGAGTAAAGTCAAATTATTTTGAATTCCCCTAGCACATGTCAACTAGGGCTAGATAGAGATGGATGTAAAGTGTCATGTCAAGCAAAAGTCATCATAAGATTAAAGTCTCATTATAAATAGTCTACAATGTGAACAATACAACTATAGATAATTTTGACGGCATGGTGTTTAATTGCTTTATTAGATGCAGTAAAATGTAGACATTAACACTTGGATGAAATCATTATCATGAATTAATAATAATGAGTTAGTGTGGTCATTTCATAATTAAGAGAATGTTTTGGGGATTCGTGTTATATAATGAGGGTCTTTGTGGAACTTTTATAAAATTCATTCTTCTAGATTTACTACTAATAATAATCATAATATAGCTAACATTTATTGAGTAATTACATTTCCAGACACTGCTGTAATGGATTTACATGCACTCAGTAATGTAATCTTCCCCATAACACTATGAGACACAGATAAAAGAAAGTAAATTTCCTATAGATCACCAGCCAGCACTGGTAGATGTGCAAGACTTCTTAATTCCATACCTTTGTTTTCAATGTATTTTT
>PVKV010029772.1:0-23157 GCA_004027835.1 Alouatta palliata | reverse complement strand
GCATGTGGAGGGACCTGCCACGTGCTGAGTGCTAAGTGCTCTCACATCCCATGACACAGAGAGAACCACGTGTCCTTAGCATGTGGAGGGACCTGCCACGTGCCGAGTGCTAAGTGCTCTCACATCCCATGACACAGAGAGAACCATGTGTCCTCAGCATGTGGAGGGACCTGCCACGTGCTGAGTGCTAAGTGCTCTCACATCCCATGATATGGTGAGAACCACGTGTCCTTAGCATGTGGAGGGACCCACCACGTGCTGAGTACTAAGCACTCTCACATCTCATGACATGGAGAGAACCACCTGTTCTTAGCGTGTGGAGGGACCGGCCACGTGCTGAGTACTAAGCCCTCTCACATCCCATGACATGGAGAGAACCACCTGTTCTTAGCGTGTGGAGGGACCGGCCACGTGCTGAGTACTAAGCCGTCTCACATCCCACGACATAATGTGAATGCAGAGGTTATGTGCTTGCCCTGGCCGGGCTGGCATCTTTGTGTTTAGGAAAGATGATTTAAAAAGTGAAATAATATGATGGGAAGATGTGGAAAAATGAGGCATCAACAGGGCCACCAGGCGCCAGGAGGAGGGATTTGCAATCGAACAGGAACCGTGGCACTCTGGGCACCTATAGAATGGGGTAATTGCCTGAAATGCTGATGGAGCTGAGAGATGAGCTGAGCCCGTACCTACAGAAGCTCATTCCAAGGGGCAGGAAGAGCATCTGTGTGGCCCTTAGGTGGTTCACCCAGCATATCCGGGAACAGCAGGTCGGCCAGGGCTGGAGGGCGGAAGGCAAGAGGGGACTGGTGAACGCAAGGTCAGCGAGGCCCATGGAGCGACAGTGCATGACATCCGTGGAGGGACGGCGCATGACATCTGTGGAGATGATGCATGACATCCATGGAGGGACGGTGTGTGATATCCATGCAGGGATGGTGTGTGACATCTGTGGAGGGATAGTGTGTGACATCTGTGGAGGGATGGTGTGTGACATCCATGCAGGAACAGTGTGACATCCGTGGAGGGACAGTGTGACATCCATGGAAGGATGGCGCATGATATCCGTGGAGGGACAATGTGACATCCGTGGAGGGATGGCACGTGACATCCATGGAGGGACAGTGTGACATCCATGGAGGGACGGTGCGTGACATCCATGCAGGAACAGTGTGACATCCATGGAGGGACAGTCTGACATCCATGGAGGGACAGTGTGTGACATCCGTGGAGGGACAATGTGACATCCGTGGAGGGACGGCGCGTGACATCCATGTAGGGACAGTGTGACATCCATGGAGGGATGGTGCGTGACATCCATGGAGGGACAGTGTGACATCCGTGGAGGGACGGTGTGTGACATCCATGGAGGGACAGTGTGTGACATCCGTGGAGGGACAGTCTAGCATCTGTGGAGGGACAGTGTGTGACATCCGTGGAGGGACAGTCTGACATCTATGGAGGGACAGTGTGTGATCCGTGGAGGGACAGTCTGACATCCGTGGAGGGACGGTGTGTGACATCCGTGGAGGGACGGTGTGTGACATCCGCGGAGGGATGGTGCGTGATGGCCGCGGAGGGATGGTGCGTGACGGCCGCGGAGGGATGATGCCTGACGGCTGCGGAGGGACAATGTGTGACGTCCGTGTGGGGACGTTGTAACATCCATGGAGGGACGGTGTATCTGCTGTGGAGGGAGTGTGCACAGCGAGCTGTGATGCAGTGGGGACGCAAAGGTGGCTCTGTGCTGTTGGGACTGTGGTGTCAGCACTCGCTGCGGAGCCCTGTGGTGCGGGTCATGTACTGCTGTGCGGGTCGTGCACTGCTTGCACCTGGGCACCTGCACACGGTGCTCCTGATGGAGTCATTTTTCAGTGTGTTGACTTTCACGTCAATGACAGGAGCTTTTTCTCCTTCTCACCATGGGGCTGTGGCCCTGGGTCAGGAGTGGCCTCGAGGATGGCGCATGGCAGGATGGAGTTGGACGGGTGCCCTACCAGGGGCTGCCTGTGGGAGCCAGCAAGCCTGGAGAAGGGCAGGGTGGTGACCGGGTGTGGGGACAGGAGCCTGTGGAATGCGCTGCTTTCTTCTGACTGTGGGTCTGGAGGTGCAGCGATGGGTTGAGGGTGGTTTAGTCCATTCGGGGTCCCTCGGCCCCGCTCTGCTGGTGCTCATCTGAGGGGCAGCTGCGGCTGACTCACCGCTCTGCTCCACGTGAGTCTGCAAGGGCTCTGAGGGGCGGAGCATCCATAAATGCCCCAAGGGGTCACAGCATAGGGGTGCACTGTGCCCAGATTGTGTCGAGGGTCATGTGCGACTGCTCTTGCTGTGGACACAGAGGAAGAGGCAGAGACAAACAAAAGCAGAGACAGAGACAGAGAGAGACAGGCAGAGAGAGACAGGCAGAGACAGAGACAGAGAGAGACAGGCAGAGACAGACAGGCAGAGAGAGACAGAGAGAGACAGAGGCAGAGGCAGAGACAAACAGAAGCAGAGACAGAGGCAGAGAGACAGGCAGAAAGAGAAACAGAGAGAGACAGAGACAGAGAGAGGCAGAGGCAGAGACAAACAGAAGCAGAGACAGAGGCAGAGAGAGACAGAGGCAGAGAGAAACAGAGAGAGACACAGAGAGACAGAGGCAGAGACAGGGAGAGACAGAGGCAGAGAGAGACAGGCAGAGAGAGACAGAGAGAGACAGGCAGAGAGAGACAGAGAGGGACAGGCAGAGAGAGACAGAGAGAGACAGGCAGAGAAAGACAGAGGCAGAGACAGAGAGTGACAGAGGCACAGACAGAGGCAGAGAGAGACAGAGACAGAGAGAGACAGAGGCAGAGAGAGACAGAGGCAGAGACAGAGGCAGAGAGAGACAGAGAGAGACAGGCAGAGAGAGACAGAGGCAGAGAGAGACAGAGGCAGAAAGAGACAGAGGCACAGACAGAGGCAGGCTACAGCCCGGGGCCTTCAGGCACTGCCTCTGCGGCCACCCAGACTATGGCTGTCATGGCTGCCTGTCGCTCCTCCTTGGCGCCCTGTTGCTGCCTCTGACCCCCACCGCTGGGATGCGCCCCATGCTCTCTGGCCTCTTTCCAGCCCCATGTCAGCCCCTGATCCACACCAGGCCCCAGGCAGCCCCCAGGCCCCCTTTGCCCTCATGCCCAGCCCGGCTTGCTTCCTGGCTCCTTTCCAGCAGGCAGTCTCCTTTCTGGCAGATCCTGGCCCCGCTCCCTTCTTTAGGAAGTCCTCCTGGTTGCTGACCCCCATCCCAGCTCCCTGTGCCGCTTCCTTGGGAGGGAGTCTTAGCTGGCACCGTGCACTTCAGCCTCCACTGTGACAGTGACCCCTCCCCGAGTGTGCGGCACGCAGCATTGGTGGGGAGCCATGTCGGGGTGGCTGGGAGCCCCCACTGACCACTCCTGCTTGGGAGACACTAGAGGAGGGGACACAGGCAAACACATGCAGCCCCCGCCCTCCTGGGGAAGGGTGAACAGGGCTGGGCTGCCAGCAGCGTGTGCAGAGGCCTGGAGCGTGCAGCCGTCGGATGCCACCCTTGCCCATCAGGATGGACTCTGGTGGTGCTGGCGGCTCTGGCCGGTGAGTGGAAACTGTGGCGGTGGGTCAGGGGCTGCTTGTCCCCTCCTCGACACGTGGTGCAGAGAAGGGCACACCTGTTCTGGGCGCAGGCAGGTTGATTCTGTCCCGGTGAGTGGCTTGTGACTGGCCGTTTTATGCTAGCCCTGTGAAACTGAATGCATTTACTTCTCTTTTCACATTTTTTTCTTTTCTGAGAGTGTGCAGAGGAGGGGAGAGGTCCCATGGAGATAGTCTCAGTCCAACTTGAGCAGAACTTACCGGTGAGAAGGTGGTAGAGTTGGAGACACAGGCCCAGGGAGGACCCTGGCGAGGGGCTGCTGGGTGCCATGTGTGCTGAAACTCAGTCACAGCTGTGCTCTGAGGCCAAATCCAGTTGGTTGCAAAACAGAAACCCAGGATAGCAGGGTTCTCCCAAGTCTTAGAGAAGAAGCTCTTTCCTCCTTTCCTCCCACCCTCTGTACATCCATCCAGCCATCCGCTTTCCAGAGTCTACTCACAGACCTCTGCAGACATTCAGTAGAAAGAGCTGGCGTGCCTGGCCCGCTGTGGCGTTTGACTGAGTTAACCATAACATTTCGGAAGGACTCCTGCCACAGACCTTGCGTCCTTTAATGTTTCTTCCTCGTGGTTTTATGTCTTGAGTATGAAATTGATTGGGCGCAGACTGCCGGGGCTGCAGGGAAGTTCCCAGCTCCCGTGGTAGGTCAGGGGTGGGATGTCGAGAGGCTGCACAGCCTCGGACAGCAGCCATTCAGCACCCGGCCCTGGCCCCGGGCTTCTGGGCTCTGTCCTCAGACACCAGCCACTCAGCACCCGGCCCTGGCCCCAGGCTTCTGGGCTCTGTCCTTGGACACCAGCCACACAGCACCCGGTCCCCGGCCCCGGGCTCCCACGCTCTGTCCTTAGACAGCAGCCACTCGGCACCCAGCCCCTGGCCGCGGACTCCCAGGCTCTGTCCTTGGGACCACTTCACCCTCAGGTGGGAGGACGGAGGAAATGACCCTACATCTCATTCACCAAGTGAATCCACTTTGATGCTCTGAGCTCGGCTTAGTCAGGGAGTGCTGGGCACTGATGGCCCCCGGACCCCTTTGGCAAACACTGACACATCCCACCCTTGTGTAGTCTATGGCGTCAATGCAGGATGTGGGTGGCTCAGCCTGCCGCCCCTAGCTTTGCAGGGCCACGGAGGCCAGACGAGTGGATGACAGGAAACTGGCCATGGGGCCCAGGATGCTCAAGGCCTGAGTGCTGGACAGGGCTGAGCAGTAAGTGAAGAGTGGGGCACTTCTTGGCTCAGAGCCTGTCCCTCCCCGGGGCACGTCTCAGAAACCATGCAGCAGCCCTGCGAGTTGGTCCCTGTGTGGCTGAGGCCATGGGGGCACAGGCAAGTGGAAGGCCCATGTGGCCGGGAAGTGCTGGGCTGGGGCAGGTGCAGACAGGCTCCCAGCACAGCCTCCAGCCCTATAGCCCTGCGGCTGCTTCCCAGGTAGAGGCCCTGGGTGGTGGTGACTTTCTCTTGCTCAGGAGTCAGCATGAGCTGGCGCGCTCCAGCTGTCCTGAAGCACTAACAAGTGGAAAGGTGCCCGTGGAACGTCCGTGAGTCTTTGGTCAGCGTCCTTCCCACCCTTCGTTCCTCCTGGATAGACTCGCCTGAGCTCTGTTTACAGGCCTGCATACATGGTGAAAGGCACAAGCGGCACGATTGCAGCACAGACACGGTGTGTCCCCACGATCATGCTTCCACAGTGTTGGGGAGCACAGTCGCTGTGCTGTCTGCAAACACCTGTGTGAGTTGGGGCTGCCCTCTGATGTACACAGCATGAAACCGTCCGTCAGGCCTCCGTGTCTCTGGGCTCCTGCTCTGACTGAATGCATCATCTTTTTGTTGAAAACCACAATCCAAATGCAAAATGAAATCTTTCATTAAGATGCTTAAATTGGAAAATGACAGCAATCACGAAAACAAAGCCTGCAGCCCAGGCAGGTGTGAGCTCATGTTGCACGCTGATGGGGTTCGAGTGTTTTGAGAGTAGAGTCTTCTACTCTACCCGCAGGGTCTGTCTCGCCTGCACCGGGGCAGGGAGAGTGTGCCCCATCCCAGCCCCAGCACCAAAAACGATGCCTGAGGAGTCCAGGTGAGTCACCCATGGGGAATTGCCGGCCACGTGGGTGATGCTGCTGGAAGATTGCACAGAGGAGACAGGCTCTAGACCGCCAGGCTCCAGGGAACTGCGGTGTTTTGTGTTGCCTGGAGCTTCTAGGCTGTGCAGGGGTGGGGCACATGCTGCCGTGTACTGTGTAGGGAGTGCAGGCGACTCTGAGTCCAGAAACAAAGTCACGGTTTCTGTGTCAGCCCCTGATAAGGCTTGGCTGTGTCCCTACCTAAATCTCAACTTGAGTTGCATCTCCCAGAATTCCCATGAGTTGTGGGAGGGACCCAGGGGGAGGTAATTGCATCATGGGGAAAGAATACCATCCTTCCCCCCGCTCTTCTTATGAAGTGAATAAGTCTCACGGGATCTGATGGGTTTATCAGGGGTTTCTGTGTTTGCATCTTCCTCCTTTTTTCTTGCTACCACCGTGTAAGAATTGCTTTTCACCTCCCGCCGTGATTCTAAGGCCTCCCAGCCATGTGGGACTGTAAGTCCAATTAAACCTGTTTTCCTTCCCAGTCTCAGGTATGTCTTTATCAGCAGCATGAAAATGGACTAACACAGACCCCTAGAAATTTTCCTTCTTAGGAATGCAGTTTTAAAGGGACACTAATTTGGTAGGAAAAGTTTTGGAGTTTGCAGTCTGCCTGTAGGTGGTAGGGCAAGGCCTGGGCCAGAATCTGACGGTCACTTCCCAGCTGCAGAGCCAGGGGCTGCTGGGGGCTGTGCTGAGCCTCAGGCGGGGCAGGGGCGCACCTTCTGCCCAGGACTGCCCTGCGGACTCGTGGAGCTGATGCAGGCGGACGCTGTGGTCGGTGCTGGGTGAAGGGTGAGCTGTCATCCTTAAAAAGGACCAGGCATAAAAGGGAGTAACACCCAGGCTTCTTCATCTTTTCATTGGTCCTAAGATAATCAATGGAAAAATGAGAAATCAACTTGACTCTCTTTTTATGCATTTTAGCAGAGAAACAGATAGCATGAATGAGATTTACACAGTGTGGTTAAAGAAATTGAGAATAGTCAGCAGGGCTTAAGGAAACAGAATTCTCTGAAGACACAAAAAGCCACGTGGCTGTCGGGTGGCCCGTGCTAGTGTGGTGTTTATTCCTGAACAGACTCTGCAGGCAGGAAGGGTGTGCTTCTGGCCCTGCCACTCGCTTACCACCTTCGCGAACAGAGCCTGGGTCACAGGGGAGGGTGCTGGTTTTCTCTGAAGCCCAGGGATGCCTGGCTCCTCGGCTGGTCGCATTACTAATGTTGGGCAGGTGAATCTGTGAGCTTAGTTTCTTAAGCATTGAGGAATACCACATGCCTTGCAGTGAGTAAAGGTGGTGAGGACTCAGGGATGTGGGGACGCTGCTTCTCACTCTTACAGGTGCTCCAGGGAGAGCTTCCTCCTCCGTCTCCCCTCGGGACTGCAGAGTGCAAAGGTGTTTCTTCATCTTCTCCTCCACAGAGTTCAGGGCGTTGATTCATTGTCTCTTCTTCGTACGGCGGACACATCATCAATCCTGTTCCCTGAGGTCCTGGTGCACCGTGGAAGGATCAGACATTGGTCTGGGACCCGCTGGGGATGCTGGGGGTGCCAGCGGTGTGGAGGGGTGCTGGGGGGGATGCCAGGGGTGCCGGGGATACTGGGGTTGTGAGGGGTGCCAGGGGGTACCTGCTGCCTTCCCTTTCTCTAATGGGCCTGGACTCCGACTCCAGCGATCCTGATGCATAAGATGGCCTTGGCCCTAGTACCAGCGTGCCAGGGAAAGATGACATCAACCTAAACTCTTGAGAATTCACAGCTGTGTTGGAGCATTGTTAGTTTTCTTTGTTGGGAGATGCTATAGCCATGGAATGTACTCTTCTCCATCGTCTCTGAGGCCAAGTCATCCAGGCCAGGCTGACGAGCACGGCGTCCCCTGCTTCCCACAGCCACCCGGTGTCCACCCGGCCTGGGGAGAAGCATCCCTCCCTCTGCTCGGGGCGGCAGTTGTGGCATCTAGTCCTGCTGCTGTGTGCATGCCCAGGGCGGTCTCATTCAGGCCGCATGTGTTCATTCCTTTAGAGAGCCCATGCACTCTTCAGCACAGTTGGTGTTGCCTGAATATTTGTTGACTGAGGCTGAACAGTCATTTTAGGTTTTGTCAGGGTCTCAGAGCCAGTGTGGTCCTCTCTGCCCATGGGATCCGATTGTTGGAAGCATTGACGCCATCTGATGTGGGGGCTCTCCAGCGTGGGGGCCATCTAGCATGTGTGCTGTCCGACGTGAATGCTGTCTGGCGTGGATGCTGTCCGGTGTGGGAGCTGTCCGGTGGGGGGACTGTCTGGCACAAGGGTCTGTCCGGAGTCGGAGCAGTCCAGCATGGGGACTGTCTGGCGTGGAAGCTGTCTGGTATGGAAGCTGTCCAACATGGGGACTGTCTGGCATGGGGACTGTCCAGCGTGGGGGCCGTCCGGCATGTGAGCTGTCTGGTGTGGGGACTGTCTTATGTAGGGGCCATCCAGCATGGGGACTGTCCGGCATGGAAGCTGTCTGGCTGTCCAGTGTGGGGGCTCTCTGGCGTGGGGACTGTCTGGCGTGGAAGCTGTCCAGCTGTCCAACGTGAGGGCTCTCTGGCGTGGGGACTGTCTGGCGTGTTTGTTGCACTTCTCTCTGAGGATTCCTTCCATGAGCATCATTCCCCACGTTCACTGTTGTGGTCCAAGCACATCTGTCTCACCTACCTTGGAAATGACAGCTTTTCCTCCAAGGATAATTTCCTTTGTCGTCTCATGGAATTGCTGTCGGGGTAGAGAGGCTGGGCACAGCGGGCACCTCTCACCTCATGGGTGCACTGGCCAGCGCTTGGACCCTGCCTCGCTGCACAGAGAGCTCACCTGCGAGGGCACCCAATGTGGATCCTGTGACTCCCACATATTCCAGGTGGAGCAAGGACCTTGCTTGCTGCATCTCCTGGCTGGCGAGTAGAAGGGCAGGGATGGTCCATCGGGGCCCACGCTGGGCTCTCAGTGCTCGCATCAGGCACCAGCCCTCCACTGTAGCCTTGAGGGAGTGTCTCAAATCTCCCAACCAGTGGTTTCTCCATTTGAAAATAATAATAGTACCCACGTCTTGGAGCTGTACTGGTGAGGTGGACCTAAAAGGAAAGCTAGGGTAAAATAATCTACGCAGAGGGTTATTTGGGCTGTGCTTCAGGCCTGCAGCCCGGGAGCCTGGATTCAGGCTGCCCTGAACGCACACTGATGAGCAGTGCCTCCAAGTAGATTTTTAAAAGTGCAAAGTGGGTCAGGGAGGCTGATAGAAAGCTGTTGGTTGGGAATTCTCACTGGTGCATGGAAATAGCATTGATTAGTGACTGCTGTGCATTGTTAAGCTACAGGGTGTGTTGCGGTGTCTGGCACGGCATCACCAGGTTCATTCCCAGCCACTGGAGGCTGTGATGAGCGGACACGTGGCTCCCTGGGACCAGGGAGCAGGGTGTGGCTGCGGCTCACCTGCACGTCTCTGGGGCCACAGCAGGCTGTGTTGAGTAGACACGTGGCTCCCCGGCACTAAGGAGCAGGGTGTGGCTGCGGATGCCGCTCACCTGCACGTCTCCCGGGGCCACGGCAGGCTGTGTTGAGTAGACACGTGGCTCCCCGGCACTAAGGAGCAGTGTGTGGCTGCCGCTGCGGCTCACCTGCACGTCTCCTGGGGCCTGGGGATGTGAAACGGCTCCCGTTTCTCAGACAGAAGTTCTGCTCTTTGCTCAGCAGTTGTGTTAACAGAGGAGACAGTCGCAGCCGCTGCTCGTGCGGAGCCCAGTGCACATTGACCTATTTGTGCATGTTGTTGGTGAAATAACATGAGACCTGGGAACTGAGGCTGTGAACCATGAGGCTAGGTGCTGAGGATGGGGCCAGGGTGGTGGCACATGGCAGACACCTGAGCAAGTCCCAGCGATGGAGGGAGAGCAAGTTCAGGGCTGGGAATGAAGGAGGTGCCACATTGGAGGCTGGGGGCAGGATCCCACTACCAACCAGCCTCATTGGAAAGCAGTCTCTGTTTGCTTCTGAGAGTGCTAGAGCCAGCAGCCAGCTCTGTGCTTTAGGAGAAGAGAATTTGCTGGCCTGGTGGCATCTGGGTGTGTTGCCGGCAGAGCCCAGAGCTCTTGGCACCCTGCTGTCCCCCTGTGTTCCCCTCATTGAAGAGCCCGTGAGGCCAGTGATCACCCTGGGCGTGGATCTGCCTGGCCTCGGAGGAGCTGGCCTGTGAGTGGCACTCATGGGCCATGGCCCCTGTGGCCCTGTATGCTTTTCCTGATGCGTGGTGCTCTAGCCGAGGCAACCGGAGAGTTCCTTGAGCACAGTGTATTTCCCTGGGATTGTTCTGGCAGGAGCCAGGCCTATGTTTTGTGGTCTTAACAGGAGTCACCAGGAACTGGCCTTCCCGGGACTCAGCTGGCATCCAGCTCACACTCAAACTCATGTCCTCAAAGCAGGGAGGGAAACACGAAGTGAAGACAAGAATGACAGCGGCAGGCCGGCCGTGACTCAGCCTCGCCCAGAGAGGTTAGCCGCATTTTTACCAAATGGAGTGGGGAGGGTGGCCATCGCTGCGCCTGATCCCTGCTGAGTCTGGAAGAAACACCTGTGGTTTGTGTGTTGATTTCTTCGCTTAGAACATGGCAGAAAATTCAGCGAGGAATTGAAGCCAGTGTCAGGTTGGGAGGGTCTGATCAGTGAATCAAGTTGCAAAATAAACTTCTGGCTATAGTTCAAGGTGAAGTCACTCCAACGCTGAGAAGTCTCTTTTGATTTGCTCTTGAGTGCTGTTTCAGGGGAGATCTACAAGTATTCATGACTAATAGGTGGCAAGTCTTCTAATTATGGCTAGTAATGGCATTTAGCTCTTCCTTTTTACGGGGTTCTCTGTCAACAGCCCTGTACCTATTGAGTGCATGTTGATCTACCTGAACTGTGACAAGCGGTGTCTGTCCTTCTTGCAGGAGCTGCTTCCCTACAGAGCTGAGAAAGGCGTCCGGAGCTGCAGCATGGACCAGCGAGAGCCCCTGCCTCCCGTGCCTGCAGGTAACTGCACCCGGCAGGAGACCCTGTGGTTCAGGGCTCACTGCTGCTCTCATCAAGGACGGGGTGCTTTTGGAACCGCTGAATTGCTGGTCACTGGGGTATGGGGTGGAGTGAGAGCTCGGGAGAAAGAGAAGGCTCTCATGTGAGCCTGGGTGCCCCTACCCCTGCCTTCCCACGGGGGCACCGGGCTGAACCTCTTGGGTTCCTCACAGATGATGCTGTTTTGCTCGAGGGGACATGTCATCAGCATCTGACATTCCCTTAAGATTCACCTTAGCTGGATGCAGTGGGAAGTGGAGTGGGAGGATCGTTAGAGGCCGGAGCCTTTCCAGAGTCAGAGGGCCCGTTCAGACCTAAAGCACAGCTCACCCGTGGCTGGTGCTTCCAGGTCCCCAGGAAAACAGCTCAGACAGTTCCTTTTCTGCTTCCCTCCTCTGAGCGGCAGCTCCGGGCAAGCACAACCTCTTTATCTGTCTGCTCCATAAGGGAGGGGCTGTGATTAAAGATTTCTCTTCATTGTCACCTCACCTTTAAATTGTGGCCAAAAAGACCATGCCAGTGCAGCTGGCTCATGCTCCAGCCAGCAGGGAAGGTGGACCCTGACTGACGTTTCCACAGCAGGTCATTTGCAGGGCCCGGAGACCTGGCCTGTGTCCTCCCGGGTCTGCTGGACCACATGGTGCCCATGGGCCTGGTGTCCTTTGCAGATACGGGAGGGTGATGAAGCTGTGGAGGTCAGGGAATAAACTTTGTAGGCGCCAGGCCCCTCGACGCTGCACGTGTGGGTCTTGGGAGATGCTGGTATTTGATCGTCTGTGCTCTGCCCGCTACCTGGACATTCTGGGCCCTCAGAGGTTGTAGCTGGATCAGAAAAGAGGCAGCCTGGGGGTCAGGCTGTTCATAAGCAAGTCAGTCACCAGTGCCTTGTAGATGACAGAGACGGGAGAATCCAGGGGTGAGCAGTGGGCACCCCAGAAATAGCCAGTGACGCTGCATAGGCCAGAAGGGACCCCCACTCTGTTGCTGGAGGTCTGTGGTGGGGAGCCAGGCCTGGAAGTCCATCTCCTGGAGTTCTCCGGAGCCATGAGACCAGGGGTTACCAGATGTGGTACCGAGAACCTGGCACCATGGTCCACTGCTCCTCTTCTAGGGGTGACGTCGGCCGGTCTCCTCGCCTCTTTGTAGCCATGGTGCGTATTCTCGCCATAGGTTCACTCTCATGTGGATTGCTGGCATTCAGCTCTGCCGGACCAGATTTTTTTAATTGAAAATGAGGCTAGTCATGGTAGCTCACACCTGTAGTCCAGCTACTCGTGAGGCTGACTTTTC
This sequence comes from Alouatta palliata, assembly GCA_004027835.1. Lineage (NCBI taxonomy): Eukaryota > Metazoa > Chordata > Mammalia > Primates > Atelidae > Alouatta > Alouatta palliata. The sequence continues at coordinate 11,020 of PVKV010029772.1, read as the reverse complement.
TGCTTCCCTGCAGCAGGTCACACCTCTCCTGGGGCTGGGGGTGTCTCCACGGCCCCTCCTTCTGCCCAGATTTCGACCTGGGGGAGAGTGTGCAGGCCCATACCCTCTGGGTGCAGCTGGACTGACGAGGCCATCCTTGGGCCAAGGCCCTTTGGATCCAGTCTCAGGGCTGGTCACTAACTCCAGGCTGCAGGAACGTGGAGATTGCCACCGTTTGCCACTGTTAACCCTTCACCCAGGTAGGAGTGTCCTTGGGAGACCCTGGCAGGACCCGGGAGCCTGGCAGGTGTGGAGGAGCTGCCCAGCCCTCTATGAGGTTGGAAGTTAGGCTCCCTGCCTTTGCTGACAGGCCCACATGACCTTGGACTTTGATACAGAAAGCCACGATTTAATGACATGCTCTGGCTCAAACACTGTGAGAACAGTACTAATGTGAGTTTCTAGCCATTAACTTTTATGGCAAATAGACATAGGGATAATGGCCTGGTGTCTTTTCTGAGGATTCAGTGATACTTTAATTATAATTTCCCCCATTATTAAGTAAACTGTCTGCTTAAAAATGCCCTTGAAGATCCAGATATGGCAGGAAATTACCCATGACCTCACTTCTTCCCTGCGCTCTGATGCAGTTGGTGCTGGTACTTTAGATCATCATGTTTCTGTTTTTTTCCCCATATTTATTTTCTACATAATTGTAGTCATTGAATATAGATTTTTAACTTTTTTTTTTTTTGTTTTTGAGACAGAGTCTTGCTCTGTTGCCCACACTGGAGTGAAGTGGTGCCATCTCAGCTTCAGAGGCAGTTTGTGCACTAGGAAAGATTGCAGGTTCTGCTGCCCAGCGACTAGGGTTCAAATGTTGACTCTGAGGCGTGTGAGCTGATGACAGAAACAGGCTTCAATTTCTGTCATTCCTGGAAAAACAGAGCCCCTCTCATAAGCTTGGTGAGGATTTGACAAGTTAGCATCTATAAAGGACTTAGACCTGGCAGGTAAGCACTTAGCAAATCCGTTCAGAAGATGATCTGGGATTTTTCAGAATGTAAAACAAGTCACACAGCCAGCTCAAGCCTTTCTCTAATTAGTAGCAAAATTCCAATGCAAATTATTTCAGGGAAAAGGAAATCAGTACAATTGCCATGCTAATGTTGCTTCCCACAAAATCACTTACCACATGCCTGGTAACTTCCATAATGAGCTCAGGCAGAAGCCAGTACGCACACCGGCATCGTTTCTGGGGGCAGCATTGTTTCTGGGGGATGGCACTGTTTCTGGGGGATGCCTCCTTCAGCACAAGCAGCTATAAACTCCAGTGACACCCAGAGCCAAGAAGTGATTATGAATAGCCTCTTGTGGACGAAGCTGTTTGCAGCCCAGTGCTTTTAAAAGGACTTTTCTTTAAACAATTGAGTTAAGAAACAAACAGCCTTAATTTGAAATTAGAGAAAATCATATCCTGAGTTAAACTTCCATATTAGAATCAAATACAGTCTTAAAAGCCCCAGGAAAAGTAATGCTTGGCTTTTGTCTCTGAACTTGAAAATGAGTATGACTTTAACCTTTTCCTCAGTGTGGTCATCCATTGCATGTCTAAAAGTTCTTCATGGATCTGGAACAGTCAGAGGGCTGTCTGCTCACAAGGGAAGGTGGCCTGGGAATGGGCGGCCTGCTTCTCCAGGGTGGGCGGCCAGTTCTCACTCAGGTGCTAGGGCCGAGGCCACCAGGTCTTGGTAGCTTCTAGAATAAATATTTCCCAAAAGAAAACAGAAGATGTAAGTGTTCTATGCATCTTCTTTTGCACTGTTCATATGGTATTTGTCGTCTTTAGCGTGTCTGTAAAGAGGTACCCTGGGTCCTCTGCTCTTAGTCCTTCTGTTAAGTGGCTTTGTACACAGCTCAATGGCCTTTCCTACTTATTGCAACGTGGCCCAGGGGAAGGATTCTTTCCATGCTGTAATTCCTTTCTGTAGACGAGGGACGGGGTCTCTTGGCCAGTCAGTGAGGTTTGAACCCAGCACTCAGACTCCAGTCAGTGAGGTTTGAACCCAGCACTCGGACTCCATAGCTGTGCTCTCAGCCACGACTCTGTGCTTCAGATTTCTCGTGTAGATTTGTCCAGGGGCTTCAGAACAACACAGCAGGTTGGGAGATGTGCTGTACAGTGATGAGTGGATCGTGTTTGCTGTTTGTTGTTTATTCAGTGAATATTGAGTAAAGCTAAATTTCAGGTATTACAAATGACTTTACAATTTATAATATAAATTGGGTAGTTAAAAAAATTATAATGCATATTTATTGTAGAATAAAAACTAAAACATAGACAAGTCACAGCAAAGAAAATACTTCACCTCTGGGAGATTAGTACTATTAAAATGTTAGTGAATATTCTTCCAGTATTTTAGAAGTAGCCTTCGTTTTTTTTCCACTTAAAGCAAACTTTTAGATGCCATTAACGTAAATGATAGTATCTGCATTGATAAGTTTCAAATATTAGCAATATATTTTTTCCCTGACAAATCTAAGCAGCACTAGTTTTTATACGTATAGTTTATTTAAAATGAGAAATTAAGGTTTTTTTTGTTGATAGCTTTATTAAGATATAATTCATATCTTAGTACCGTTCACCTATTTAAATTGTAAAACTGAGTGCTTTTTAGTGTATTCACAAACGTGTGGCCCATCACACAGTGCTAGACATCCTCGTCACCCCCAAAGGCTACTCCCCACCCTAGACAGAGGGCAACTAAGTTTTAAACTAAATTTAGATATTTTATGTGTACTCTTTTGCTGATTAAGAAAAGATTACTTAAAATTAAATTTGAATTAGAATAGCCAAAATCCATAACACAGGCAGCAAATGCTGAGGAGGGTATGAGGTGGCCTTGTGGGAAGGCAGCTTGGTGGCTTCTTCCAAAGCTGAGCACACTCTTACCATGTGACCCGCAGCCATGCCCCATGGTCTTTATCCAAACTTATGTCCACACAATACGTGCATGCACGGGTGTCGGCAGCAGCCTTATGTGTAATTGCCGGAATTCAGAAGCAGCCATGATGTCCTTCAGGAGGTGAAGGGATAAACTGTGGCACATTCAGACAATGGAATATTCAGCGTTAAGAAGAAATGAGCTGTCAAGCCATGAAAAGACATGGAGGAGCCTCAAGTGCATCTTACTCAGTGAGAGAAGCCTCCTAAAAAGGCTGCACCCGGTGTGATTCCAGCCGCATGACATTCTCGAAAACACAGAACTGTGGAGACAGTACCAAGATCAGTGGTTGCAGGAGTTTGGGGAGCGAGGGGTTATAGGTGGAGCACAGAGGATTTTTAGGGCCACGAAATGCCTTAATAATGGTGAATCTATGTCATTACACACTTGTCCAAATCCATAGAGTGCACAGCACCAAGAGTGAGCCCTCATGCCAGCTGTGGGCTTGAGTTAACAACGGTCCATCAGTGTTGGCTCATCAGCTGCAACAAGTGTTTGTTCCTCCCTGGCGGGGGGTGGGGGATATTGTTGGGGGAGGCTCTCTGTGGGGTCAGGGAGTATATGAGAACTGTCTGTACCTTCTGCTCAGTTTTCTTGTGAACGCAAAACTGCTCTAAAAAGTTGTATCGATTAAAAGTAACCAAACTAGGGTGGACATGTGGGCTCATGCCTGTAATCCTAGCACTTTGGGAGGCTGAGGCAGGAGGATCACTTGAGTTCATGAGTTTGAGACCAGCCTGGGCAATGTAGTGCCACCTTATCTCTACTAAAAATAATAAAACTTATTGAGGTGTGGTGGCTCATGCCTGCAGTCCCAGCTGCTTGGGAGGCTGAAGTGGGAGGATTGCTTGAGCCCAGGAGGTCAAGGCTGCAGTGGGCTGTGATTGCATTACTGCACTCCTATATAGGCAACAGAGCATGACTCTGTCTCAAAAAAAGAAAAAACAGTAACAACCAAACTGAAATGAACCTCTGCTTCAGACCGTAGGACAACAGGAGGAAGCAGAGGGGACCCAGTCAGGGTGGGGACAGCTCACAGGTTCAGACAGGTGTTTGCCACCTTCAGAGCTCGAGATTCAGGCCTGCAAGGTCCACTAGCCTAAGGTGTCTACAAACATTAGAATTAATAAGAATTAAACACAGTAGCAAGTCAGACCCTTGGTCACACTGGCCATACCATGTGCATCCTCCAGCTGTCCTGTGGGTCCCCCAGAACCTCTCCATCATCCTGGAAAGAACCAGGGAGCAGCCCCTGTTTCCAGCAGCAGCATTTTAAAGATTGGATTTTCAGGGAACTTCCTTGCTCTTTTTTGCATATAGGTATAAACTAAAATGGGCATGGCCATATTATGTCATAATAATTAGAAGCATGCTGTTTCTTAGGATTTTCTGTTTCGTAACTTGTTTTACAAATGTGTGCCTTAATTGATGAGCTTACTGACAAGTGTCAACAGTCAGGTTGGTAAGAAATCAGTGCCACCACAGCAGCCCCAGTGGCCCCGCTCGTGACGGAAATGGTCTGAGTCCTGAGGCTCAGATGGCTGCTGCTGTCAGTCAGCACTGGGGGCGGCCTGTTGAGCTGCTGGCAACCCACAAGGGCTGGCCTGCTGAGTGCAGGAGAGCCTGCAGTTTTCCTGGAAAGTCCAGCTATGGCCAGAGGGTGGTCTGTCCTGGGCAGACCAGAGGAGAGGGGCAGGGGAAGAATGGTTCCCAAAACCCAAATGCCAGGTTAGATTTGGACTGGGCACTGGCGGGTCGGTACAGGCTTGGCACTGGCTGGTAGGTACGGGCTTTGCTGCCACCTGTGTTTCCTTCTCTGTCATGGCCTTCACGCGTAGCTCTCAGAACCTGCCATCCTGCGTGTGCAGGAGGGGCACAGAGCCTCTCCCCTGCTGCAGCCCTGCCCCAGCAGCCCTTCCCTGTTTCCCTGCCTTGCTGCCTACCCAGGGCACTGGCCCCTTCCTGCCCATCTCCTGGGCTCCACAGGGACCAGCGGGTGGAGAACACTGGGCCAAGGTGTGTATACCGAATGATGGCTACACTGCAGATTCCCCACTAGTCATCATTTTTTTTTTTTAACACCCATGTCGTCTCAAACTACAACACCTATCTCCCGAGATGCTTTCAGCAGCCCTTGAACATTTTTTCTAGTTTGCAAATTATAGTTTTTCTCATCAGTGTTCTCATTCAGCTGAATGGCTCAGCTCTGAACCTGGGGTTTGAGGAGCAGGAAATTCCTTCTGTGGCTGCCAGCACAAGTGTCATGGTAACTGACCCGGCCCCAGCTCACCCAGCTCCTGCCACAGCCCTGAGGATGGCACAGGGCCCTTTGTGGTAGAAGGGGCTTGGCTGAGCTCATGAAGGTGGCCTCCTGGGCTGCAGGGTGGAGGACCCTAGGCTGGCAGCTTTGGTCACAGACATTGATTCTCTGAGAGTTCTAGAGGCTAGAATGTAGGTCATAGCCTTCCTCGCCTCTTCCGGCACCCACTGGCTGTGGGCACTCCTGGGAGTTCTTGCACTTGCACTGCCAGGTGGCTCCTCCTCCCTGTGCTGGCCTCTGCTCTCACAAAGACGCCGCCATGCTGGGTTAGCCCAGCTTGCTCTAGCACAGCCTCCTTAACCAATTGCACCTGCAGTCACCTGTGCAGATGAGCTGACCCTTGGGATGGGGGGTGAGGACTTCAGCACAGGGATTTAGGGTCCACTATTGAACCTGTCAGGGCTGGTGTCAGAGCTAAACTTAGGACCTCAAATGCTGGGATTTTAAAAGATATCCTGTGTTGCTCTTCACGAAAGGACCTGAGGAGCTCGGGTGGGGTCTGTGAGGCCCAGGATCCCCCAGGGCCGGAGGTAGTGTCAGGGATGGTGCTCAGCACACACCGCCTTGAACGCCCGGCTCCATGCTCAACTCAGAGGGTGGCGCAGCCTCACCATCTAGTGGAGGCCCCGTTGGACGTGGGTGTCAGGGAGGAGCAGCCCAGCCCCGGGCGCCTTGGGCACATCTGTGGGCACCCACGTAGCCTGGGGTGCAGCCTGAGGTGGTTATGTTGAGTGCAATTTCCCTCTTTGAGTTCTTGTAGAAGGCTATTTTTTTCTTACTGGAATTTGTAATGCACATCTATATAACTTTGAAAGTCCTTCCATCCAGTATTTGCAGAGGATGGAGGGCAGCTCCACCACAGCGTTGGCCAGTCTCTTGGTGACGGCAGAGATCTCTTGAATTCCAAGCCCCAGGGTGTTTCCAAGGCTCTCCAAGTCTAAACTAACAAGTTTAAACTTTTGGAGAAATTTCTGGATTGTTGTTATTTTCCTTGTGTAGTATAATTCTACTTAAAGTTTTACTAGGGGAAAAAGTGAGTTCTTTTGGCAGATAAAAAAGTTTGAAGCTTGCTCATCTGCCCGTCATTCACTCATTCATTTGCTCACATGACGAGCGTGTCACACATGGCCGCCTACCGGGTTTTGGGCTGCACCGTGCGGGGTGGTGAGCAGAGGTGTCGGCTCCAAGAAGGCACGCTGTTCTTCTCAGGATGGTCCCTGGTACACGGGAACAAACACGCAGTGTCCCTGGGAATCTCACAGGTCTCTCCAGGGCTGTGTCACAGCCAGGAGGCAGCATATGGGGAGGGAATGGAGGGGCCTCAGTGTCTGCTGAGGGCCGTTTCCTGAACACATGGGCTGCTGTTCACTGCCGTCCTTCCTGAAGACTTTAAAGAGAATTCCTTCTTCCTGTTTGGAATACAGTGTGAGTTCAGGTCCCAACAGTTTGTGTTTCTCCCCTTGCAGATATTTAAGATCCTGTTTTGTACCGGACATTGTCAAGCTTTTTTAAAACAGTTTATTTATAGAGTCATTTCTAGGTGCATTTTATCTAATTGTTCGAGTTCAGCAGTAGTAAAATATCATCTCCAAAAAAAGAGTTGACAAAATAAAACTCTAATGTGATGTGTCACCATCCGGATTCATCTGAACATGCGCCCGGCAGTGACCTCTTATGTTGCTAGGTCAAAACATACTCATTTTTGGGGTTGGGCGCACGGTATTGCTGTGTGCCCCAGGCTGCAGTGCAGTGGCACAGTCTCAGCTCATTGCGAGTTCCGCCTCCTGGCTTCAAGTGATCCTCCCACCTCAGCCTTCAGAGTAGCTGGGACCACAGGTCCACACCTTCACACCAAGATAATTTTTGTACCTTTTTTTTATTTTAAGAGATGGGGTTTCACTATGTTGTCCAGGCTGTTCTCGAATTCCTGGGCTCCAGCAATTAGCCCACCTTGGCCTGTCAAAGTGCTGGGACTACAGGTGTGAACCGCTGTGCCCAGCAATACATAAGCATTTTTACCCATCATTTTTGTCAGGGTATTTAGCTGGCATTGTTTCCCCGTTACGTTTATTGGCAAACATGACTTTTTTGTCCCCAAACATAAATTCTGGGGAGATGATAGTTGCATTTGGAAAATATTCCAGAAAACAGTTTTATTTTTTGTTAAACCTTTTACTTTAAAAGGTGTTCACCGTTTTATTTCAATAAACTGACTACTTAATGATATGGCAAACAAACCCTTGTGAAATAGGTATTGTTTCCTGTCACTTGGGAGATAGTGAGAACTGGTTAGAAAGTACATAATGAAGGTCCAAACTCTGGAAACTAGTGGTTCTCCCCGCTCTTTGCTGGTTTCACTTGCTTAGGCTTACACTCAAAACTGAATTGAGAGAAGTCTTTGACCTTCTAGGAAGTGGATGCGGCTTTGGTATCTGGGCAGAGCAGAGTTCACCATCCAGAAGGACAGCAACACACACTCTTATCAGATATATATTTTAAAAATAACACGTTTCTGAATCCTTTTTCTTGATTCAATTTCAATATTTGTTATTCTCATAGTTTTAAAACTTGTGAGTATTGGTGGAAGCAGTTTCAGAAAATTCGTGGGGCCCCCAGGTGTCGTGGTCAGCTCGGGGTCCCATCTCCACTGTCCTTGCAGGGAAAGCTGGATCAAATTCACGCTGTTGCAGGCCTGGGCCCCTCTTCTTATTCGTGGTAACCTAAAAATCTGTTTCCTTCAAAAGGCGCTCTTAGAATGTATGACTAGTTTAGGAGTTTAGAGGAAAGTGAAACCCCTCACACTGAAAGGTTGTTTGTAGACCATTTGAGTTCCCCAGGAGGCCTGGGTGCAGTGTGCCTGAAGACCGGCTGGAGTGGAAGTGGGTCATGTCTGTGGGTTCCTCCTGAGCAGGGCTCCCCCTTGGCTCCCCCTTGGTTCCCTTCAGAGCTGCCCGCAGCTGAGCTGGGCCGTCCTGGCCAGGCACCTCTCCCTGGGTCACAGGAGAACGTCTGTGGGCTTAGATCGGGCTGATCCAGGTCCTGAGGTGCCACGTGCTTCCGTGGACTGCAGGTTGTGGCGGGAGGCAGCAGGCTGCGTCCTCAGGAACATGTGATGGGAAGAAGTCCTGGCCCTCGGGAAAGGCTGGCAGGGGCTGGGCTCCTCTCGTTCCTGGCTGTGTGTGGTTTGTCATCCCAGCACGTGGGTCTCCTCTGGAAAAAGGAGAAGTGCCTGTGTGCTCTGATGGCGGGACGCAGTCCCAGAGCGCTGTCTGCACAGACAATGCATGCCACAGTCACCCTGCAGGCTGCACCACCAGCCGTCAGCCCAGCTCCAAGGAGACCTGTAACTCGCCTCCTGCACAATGTTTCTTACAGTACTTACTTGGACCAGTTATTAACTATGCTCTTTAGTAATTATGGAAGTATGTATTTTAAGCTATATATTGCTGTTCGTATTTGACACTGATTTTCTAACCATTAGAGATATTTAATTAAAATTTATAAATAAAAGAAGCAACATGAAGATAAAAGGAGAAGAATTCTAGGGAGAGACCTTGGGTGTCAGAAGTTATTTCTAAAATTAAAGTGTATGATACTGAATTCTCTTCCCAACCATCAGCCCAGCTGGTGGTATTCATCTACTGGGTGCATGTATTTAAAAGGAGAAAAGCTCTTTTTTTCCCCTTCCTTTTTCTTGTTTGTTTGTTTTTTATTCGAGACAGAGTTTGGCTCTGTTACCCAGGCTGTAGTACAATGGCACAATCTCGGCTCGCTGCAACCTCTGCCTCCCAGGTTCATGTGATTCTCCTGCTTCCTACTCCCAAGTAGCTGAGATTACAGGCACCCACCTCCACACCCAGCTAATTTTTGTATTTTTAGTAGAGATGGGGTTTCACCATGTTGGCCAGGCTGGTCTCAAACTCGTGACCTTGGAATCTGCCCTCCTTGGCCTCCCAAAGTGTTGGCATTACAGGCGTGAGCCACCGCATCTGGCCTCTTGTTTTCTTTTCTAACTGTGAGTTGTAGATCCTATCAAAAGAAAATAAAAAACAGTGACTCAGAATTCTAATGATACATATTTTGCCCCATAAAAAGGCTAACCACAGCGCAGTACAGCATAGTGGAACTTAGTTGATGTCTCTGGCTAACGTGTGTGTGTGTGTGTGTGTGTGTGTGTGTGTGTGTGTGTGTATCTATATATATCCTTGTTCTGGTTTTGGTTTTTCTCTTTAGAAAGTGAAGCGAAATATGATACTAATAATAATGAAGAGGAAGAGGGAGAACAGTTCGACTTTGACAGTGGAGATGAAATCCCAGAAGCGGACAGACAGGCTGCCTCCACCCCTGAGACAGGAGGTGCTGGAGCCAGTGAAGGCCCTGTACCTGCTACTGAGTCCCCAGGTGAGTCTCCAGGAGGGTCCCCAGGTGAGTTCTTGGATGAGTCCCTGGGAGGGTCCCAGGTGACTGTCCAGGTGAGTTCCCAGAAAGGTCCCTGGGATGGTCCTCAGGAGGGTGCCCAGCTGAGTCCCCAGGTGAGTCTCCGGTAGGGTCCCCAGACAAGGCCCCAGTTGAGTCCCCGGGAGGGTTCCTAGGAGGGTCCCCAGGCGAGGCCCCAGGTGAGTCCCTGGGAGGGTCCCCAGGAGGGTCCCCAAGCGAGACCCCAGGTGAGTCCTCAGGAGGGTCCCCAGGCAAGTCCCCAGGTGAGTCCCCAGGTGAGTCCCCAGGTGAGTCCCCAGGTGAGTCCCTGGGAGGGTCCCCAGGTGAGTCCCCAGGAGGGTCTTTGGGAGGGTCTCCAGGAGGGTCCCCAGGCGAGGCCCCAGGTGGGTCCCCAAGTGAGTTTCCTGGTGGGTTCCCAGGTGGGTCCGTAGATCACCAGTGTGAGGGTCACCTGTGCCCAGCCATTGGGCTCAATCAGGCTCACTGATTTTTCTCCCCATTCTTATGGCTCAGTTGGAACATTGTAGGGAAAGATGGTTTCTAGGAGCCAGAAAGTTAGGATTTCTTCATGATGTACCTGAAATGACTTAATTAAGATTGGCTAAGTTTCTTGCTTTGTACTATTTTCCATAATTTTCAACCGCTTCACTCTACCCTTCTATTCTGTAGAGAAAAGGTATTGCTATTCCCAGTAAAAATGACCTCATCATTGTGTCACTAGATGAAATGAAGTATTCAGAGCATTTGGGATGAAGTAGCTATAGAGCTTTATCCATCTAAGTCTTGAGGTGGGTTGGGTGCTTTCATTCGCTGACCAGAGGGACTGCTCAGGGCAGGCTGTGGTGGGAGAGCCTGCACGGTGTTTCTTCATGCGTGGCACCTGCCTCTCGGCCTCGACGGCGTTTCTTTGTGTGCAGCACCCGCCTCTCGGCCTCGACGGTGTTTCTTTGTGTGCAGCACCCGCCTCTTGATTTGCATGGTGTTTCTCTGGGTACAGCACCATCCTCTCGGCCTGCGCAGCATTTCTCTGGGCACAGCACCATCCTCGCAGCCTGCATGGCATTTCTTTGTGTGCAGCACCCACCTTGTGGCCTGCACGGTGTTTGTGTGCAGCACCCGCCTCTCGGCCTGCACGGTGTTTTTTTGTGTGCAGCACCCACCTCTCGGCCTGCACGGTGTTTGTGTGCAGCACCCACCTCTCGGCCTGCACGGTGTTTGTATGCAGCACCCACCTCTCAGCCTGCATGGTGTTTCTTTGTGTGCAGCACCCACCTCTCGG
>PVKV010029771.1:0-23158 GCA_004027835.1 Alouatta palliata | reverse complement strand
CCTGGGTTCAAGCAATTCTCCTGCCTCAGCCTCCCGAGTAGCTGGGACTACAGGCACGTGCCACCATGCCCAGCTAATTTTTGTATTTTTAGTAGAGACGGGGTTTCACCATGTTGACCGGGATGGTCTCGATCTCTTGACCTCGTGATCCACCCGCCTCGGCCTCCCAAAGTGCTGGGATTACAGGCGTGAGCCACCGTGCCCGGCTGTGATTTTCTTTAGAGGAAAGGCCTTGGGCTACTGGAGTCACTTTGTCCAGGCACAGAGAGCTAGAAGTGCCTGGGAGTTTAGTGTTACCATCCCCAGTCCTGTCCTTGTACCAACCAATGACTGACAGGTGTGAGTATGAAAGCACAACTCCTTTGACTCAAGTTGGGACAGTGTTAAGGCTAGACTTTATATGTGTGATCCAGAGCACTCTTGATTAGGCTTGGGCTGGGACTTCAGCTGAAATCACACCCTTGTTTGGCTTTCTCTCTTTCTGTCTTCTCTCCCCCTTACCCACTCTCTCTCTGGCCTTTCCTTACTTAATAAACCAGTTACACATGAATTCTCATCTTAAGGTTCATTGAGAGCACTGACCTACAACATCCTCATTTTATTATGGGGAAACTGAGGCCTACTGTGGTTCACCCATTTGTCTAGTCAGGCAGAGCCTAATTTTCCATCCAGATTTATTGATTCCATTTCTATTCTCTTTTAACTTCTCCTTAGTAGTTCTACATATTCAATAGACATAGAATAATTGTCTATTGACTTGGTGAATAAATGATGAATGCACAGGTATTTTACTTGATACTAAAGGAGGCATGAGTTTAAGATGTAATTCTTACTCTCCAGAAGCTTAAAAACAAGAGAAGGGATACGACTAATATTTATTAAATCGAATAAGAAGGCAAGTTGCTATTAGATCTAGAAGAACAAGGGACAGATGGAGAATGCATGATTAGAGAAGGCAGAGAGAGAGAGAGAGAGAGAGAGAGAGAGAGAGAGAGAGAGAGTCAGGGAGAGTCAGCTTCAAAAACAGTGTAGCATCTGCATTGTGGCTGAGAATGGTTAAGTTTAAGCAAAATTGGTTTCAGAGTTGTTGGCATTTTAAAACCTGGTATAGTTTTGTGGCCTAATGTTTTCACACATCTTTGGGAACATTTCCATATTATCTTGAGTTGGACTTTAAAATCACTCTTTATTAGATACCCAGAATTTAATGGCATATAGATATGTTGAATATATTTAGTGATGCTCTTATTTTTGAATACTTAGATTTCCTTAAATTTCTAATAATGGAATGACACTGCATTGAAGATCTTTGTAGATAAATATTAGCTTACATTTTCAGATTATATATGGAGAGTAAATTACTAGAAATATGACTATTGGGTTAGTGTCGAAAGTTTTTTGAGCATTTCTGAGACATTGCCAAACTGCATTCCAGAAAAGATTTACTAAGCTAGTACTTCACTTCTCAATGGCATATGGCTGTGGCTTCTCCAGAAATTCTAGTCATTTGTTTATTTATTTATTAAGTCAATAAATATTTATTGAGCTCTGTCTACATGGAAAACTACATGCTAAATTGTTCTACGTTATTATGTTCTACCTGATAATGTAGAATCTTCATTGAGTTTTCCTTTTCTACTCTACCTTTTTTTTTTTGAGACGGAGTTTCGCTTTTGTTACCCAGGCTGGAGTGCAATGGCACGATCTCGGCTCACCGCAACCTCCGCCTCCTAGGTTCAAGCAATTCTCCTGCCTCAGCCTCCCGAGTAGCTGGGACTACAGGCATGTGCCACCATGCCCAGCTAATTTTTGTATTTTTAGTAGAGACGGGGTTTCACCATGTTGACCAGGATGGTCTCGATCTCTTGACCTCATGATCCACCTGCCTCGGCCTTCCAAAGTGCTGGGAGTACAGGCGTGAGCTACTGCGCCCGGCCTTCTACTCTACCTTTTTTTCTTCCACTTACAATATTTATAGCCCAGAATTGAACATAAAGTGGTGCTCAATTGTGAACAATTGTCAAATTTTGCTACTTCTGTGTCTTACCAGACCACAAACCCACTGGTTTGCTTTTTCAATTATTTTCTAGGATCTAGCCAGAAATTATTTCATTATTTGTTGTCCTTTTATCATTGTTTATTCTGTTCTTGTTCAAGGTTGCAGTATCTTCTCTTATCCCTCTGAGGATATTAATGACAATTTTGAGGAATTTTTTCTTTTTCACCCTTCATACTGTGTTTCTCCCAGCAACTTTTTTCCTGTTTATTTGTTTTGATTTTTATCTTTAATATTAAAACTTACCATAAACACTTAATTTTTCTTGTCTAATTACATTCAAGGATGAGCATACATAATAATAACAGTTAACAACTATATGAAGCTTACTCTATGCCAAGCTCTGTTCTAGGAAGTTTATATTTAATTCTCACAATAATAACCATAAAACAGGTTCTTTTATTATTTCCATTTTGTAGATTAAGTAGGAAAGGTTAATAACTTGCCAAAGGCTTCATGTCTAATACATAGCAGAGCTGGCATTGCACCTGAGAGTGTTCGGATCCATAGTCTGTGCATATTACTACTATGCAATAGCATCTGCTTACAAACTTTATGCAGAGTGGTTGCAGGTCAGGCTGGTACTTGATGTCTTTTTTTTATTTCTTTATTTTACTTTAGGTGCATACTATATCTGGCATTTCTCCCCATGTTATCCCTCCCCACCCTCCCCTCCCTCTCCACCCTCATTGTCTCTCCCCTACCCCCCTAACTGTCCCCTCTGTGTGATGCTCCTCTCCCTGAGTCCACATGTTCTCGTTGTTCAACACCCACCTATGAGCAAGAACATACGGTGCTTGGCTTTCTGTTCTTGGATCAGTTTGCTGAGAATGATGGTTTCCAGATTCATCCAAGTCCCTACAAAGGACACAAACTCATCATTTTTTATGGCTGCGTAGTATTCCATGGTGTATATGTACCACATTTTCTTTGTCCAGTCTATCATCGATGGGCATTTGGGTTGGTTCCAGGTCTTTGCTATTGTACACAGGGCTGCAATGAACATAAGTGTGCATGTGTCTTTATAGCAGAATGATTTATAGTTCTTTGGGTATATACCCAATAGTGGAATTACTGGGTCAAATGGAATTTCTATTTCTAGATCCTTGAGAAATCACCACACTGTCTTCTACAATGGTTGAACTAATTTACACTCCCACCAACTGTGTAAGAGTGTTCCTATTTCTCCGTGTCCTCTCCAGCATCTGTTGTCTCCCGATTTTTTAATGATCACCATTCTAACTGGTGTGAGATGGTATCTCAGTGTGGTTTTGATTTGCATTTCTCTAATGACCAATAATGATGAGCATTTTTTCATGTTTGTTGGCCTTATATATGTCCTCTTTTGAAAAGTGTCTTTTCATATCCTTCACTCACTTTTGAATGGGTTTTTTTTTTTTTCTTGTAAATCTGTTTTAGTTCTTTGTAGATTCTGGATATTAGCCCTTTGTCAGATGGGTAGATTGCAAAAATTTTTCCCATTCTGTTGGTTGCCGATTCACTCTAATGATGGTTTCTTTTGCTGTACAGAAGCTCTGGAGTTTAATTAGGTCCCATTTGTCTATCCCGGCTTTTATTGTCATTGCTTTTGGTATTTTAGTCAATGAAGTCCTTGTCTATGCCTATGTTCTGGATGGTTTTGCCTACGTTTTCTTCTAGTGTTTTTATGGTGTTAGATTTTATGTTTAAATCTTTGATCCATCTGGAGTTAATTTTAGTGTAAGGTGACAGGTAGGGGTCCAGTTTCTGTTTTCTGCACATTGCTAGCCAGTTTTCCCTACACCATTTATTAAACATAGAGTCCTTTCCCCATTGCTTGTTTTTGCTGGGTTTTTCAAAGATCAGATGGTTGTAGATGTGTGGTGTTTCTTCTGGGGTCTCTGTTCTGTTTCATTGGTCTGTGTCTCTGTTATGGCACCAGTACCATGCTGTTTTGATTACTGTAGCCTTGTAGTATAGTTTGAAGTCTGGCAGCGTGATGCCTCTGGCTTTGTTCTTATTGCTTAGGATTGTCTTGGTTATGCGGGGTCTCTTATGATTCCATATGAAGTTTAAAGTGGTTTTTTTCCAGTTCTGTGGAGGTGGTCATTGGTAGCTTGATGGGGATAGCATTGAATCTATAGATTACTTTGGGCAGTATGCACATTTTCATGATGCCTTTTTATCTTGGTTTGATTAGACTCTCCTGTGCACATCCTGCCTAGCAGCCTGGGTTCTGGGATCTAAGGGGGAAAGAAGGCTGAATGTCTTAACATTCAGCACACAATTTTTTCCTTAATCCAGTCCTCCTGATTTCACTGCAATGCTTGCCTTTGGTTGGCTTCAGTTGGCTGTTCAGAGGTTTGCAGGTATACCCTCACCAGAGAACAAGTCTCTGATCTTTTGAAGAGGTGGAAAGGGGTCAGTGGACTGAAGGTGCTGAGTAAAGGAGGATATCTGGGAATGTAACTCCATCTTTTTTTTTTTTTTAAGTAGCTTTATGGAGATATACCAGTTTCAAAAGTAAAGCTCAATGGTTTCTAGTATATTCAAACAATTGCACAAACATTACCACAATCAATTTTAGAACCTTTTGTTCCCCCCAAATAAAATCCTGTACCTGTTAGCAGACACTCCCCGTATTTTTGGGAATTGAGGTAATTCTTTGCTTTCTAATACTGTTCTGTTTTGCTTGTTTTTTAGAAAAATGATAAACACAGGTCAATTTTGTAAAAACGATAAAATCATTATGTAAAAAGCCCAATGTCTTAAAAGTTAAAGGAGTAGGATGTCTCAAAGAGAGCATGAATACTAACATCAAATAGAATAGAGAAGTTGAAGGGGACAAAGACTGAAAGTGATTATTATTCCTCCAGTTGTAGGCACTACATCCTTATTTTCATTTGGGAAGTTTAATTTTGAACTCAGAGGGTGACGTGGTTTGGCTCTCTGTCTCCACCTGAATCTTACCTTGAATTGTAATCCTCATAATCCCCAAGTGGCAAGGTGGGACCAGGTATAGGTTATTTAATCAAGAGGGTGTTTTCCCCCATGCTGTTCTTGTCATAATGAGTGAGTCTCACGTGATCTGATGGTTTTATAAGCATCTGGTATTTCCCTTGTTTATACTCATTCTCTCTCCTGCCACACTGTGAAGAGGTGCCTTCCATCATTATTGTAAGTTTCCTGAGGCCTCCCCAGCCATGTGAAACTGTGAGTCAATTAAACATCTTTTCTTTATAAATTTCCCAGTCTTGGGTATTTCTTCATAGTAGCATGAGAACAGACTAATACAGTAAATTGGTACCCAGAGTGCGGCACTGCCATAAAGATACCCCAAAATGTGGAAGCAACTTTGGAACTAGGTAACAGGCAGAGGTTGGAACAGTTTGGGGGGCTCAGAAGAAGACAGGAAAATGTGGGAAAGTTTGGAACTTCCTAGAGACTTGTTGAATAGCTTTGACCAAAATGCTGATACTGATAAGGACAATGAAGTCCAGGCTGAGGTAGCCTCAGATGGAGATGAGGACCTTGTTGGGAACTAGGGTAGAGGTCATGCTTGCTATGTTTTAGCAAAGAGACTGGTGGCATTTTGCCCCTGCCCTAGAGATCCAGGGAACTTTGAACTTGAGAGAGATGATTTAGGATATCTGGCAGAAGAAATTTCTAAGTGTCAAAGTGTTCAAGAGGAAGCAGACCATAAAAGTTTGGAAATTTTGCAGGCTGACAATGTGATAGAAAAGAAAAAATCAATTTTCTGGGGAGGAATTCAAGCCAGCTGTAGACATTTGCATAAGTAATGAGGAGCTGAATGTTAATCACCAGAACAGTGAGGAAAATGTCTCCAGGGCATGCCTTCAAGGCAGCAACTACCATCACAAGCCCAGAGACCTAGGAGAAAAAAACAGTTTTGTGGGCCAGGCCCAGGCCTCCCCTCCACCTCTGCTGTGTGCATTTTGGGGACTTGTTGCCCTGTGTCCCAGCCATTCCAACTATGGCTAAAAGGGGCTAAGGTACAGCTTGGGCCATGGCTTCAGAGGGTGCAAGCCCCAAGCCTTGGCAGCTTCCCCATGGTGTTGAGCCTGTGGGTGCACGGAAGTCAAGAATTGAGGTTTGGGAACCTCTGCCTACATTTCAGAGGATGTATGAAAACGCCTGGATGTCCAGGCAGAAGTTTGCTGCAGAGGAAAAGCCCTCATGGAGAACCTCTGCTAGGGTAGTGCAGAAAGGAAATGTGGGATTAGAGCCTTCACATGGAGTCCCCACTGGAGTACTGCCTGGTGGAGCTGTGAGAAGAGGCCTCCATCCTCCAGACCTAAAATGGTAGATCAACTGACAGCTTACATCATGTACCTGGAAAAGCCACAGGCAATCAATTCCAGCCTGTAAAGGCAGCTGGGAGGGGGGCTGTACCCTGCAAAGCCACAGGGGTAAAGCTGCCCAAGGTTGTAGGAGCCCACCTCTTGTCTCAGCATAACCTGGATGTGAGACAAGGAGTCACAGGAGATCATTTCGAGACTTTAAGGTTTAGTGACTTCCCTGTTGGATTTCACACTTGAATGGGGCCTGTAGCCCCTTTGTTTTTGGCAATTTCTTCCATTTGGAAAGAGCATATTTACCCAATGTCTGTACCTCCATTGTATCTAGGAAGTAACTAACTTGCTTTTGATTTTACAGGCTCATAGGCAGAAGGGATGTGCTTTGTCTCACATGAGACTTTGGACTTGGACTTTTGAGTTAATGGTGGAATGAATTAAGATTTTGGGGGACTGTTGGGAAAGCATTATTGTGTTTTGAAATGTGAGGACATGAAATTTGAGAGGCGCTAGGAGTGGAATGATATGGTTTGGCTGTGTCCCCACTCAAATCTCATCTTGAATTGTAATTCTCATAATCCCCATGTGTTGTGGGAGGGACCTGGTAGGAGGTAATTGAATCATGGGGGCAGTTATTCTATGCTGTTCTCAGGATAGTGAGTGAGTTCTCATGAGATCTGATGGTTTCATAAGGGACTTCCCCACTTTTGCTTTGCACTTCTCCTTGCTGCCATCATGTGAAGAAGGACATGTTGGCTTCCCCTTCCACCATGATTGTAAGTTTCCTCAGGCCTACCCAGCCCTGTGGAACTGTGAGTCAATTAAACCTCTCTCCTTTACAAATTACTCAGTCTTGGGTATTTCTTCAAAGCATCATGAAAACGGACTAATACAAAGGGCATCACATTTATAACATATTCCATATCATGCTTAAAAAAATAATAAATAGGCCAGGCATGGTGGCTAACACCTGTAATCCCAGCACTTTGGGAAGTTGAGGCTGGTGGATCACGAGGTCAGGAGTTCGAGACCATCCTGGCCAACATGGTGAAACCCCATCTCTACTAAAAATATAAAAATTAGCTTGGCATGGTGGCACACACCTGTAGTCCCAGCTACTCGGGAGGCTGAGGCAGGAGAATCCCTCTGGGAGGTGGAGGTTGCTGTGAGCTGAGATCGTGCCACTGCACTGCAGCCTAGCAACAGAGTGAGACTGTGTCTCAAAAATAAATAAATAAATACATAAATAATTAGATATATATTGATATCTCCAGAGACTCATGTGGATGAAAACTGTATTTTAAAAACGAAAGCTATAATTTGGCCTAATTTCTCAGGATAACATAAAAGTCACAGAAAAATTTCTCACCTAAAACTCTTGGTATTGTTGATATGACAAATGCCAGTATGAACATGCATGTCTTAAACATACTATGTCAATAGATAAATGTTACTTGAGTGGAGAAATCTATTACTACCCATTCAGGAAGCTTTCTGGATCCTAAGGGCAGGGTGAACTGGGGTTTAATAGGAGAATGAGTAGAGAGACATTTTATTAATCATATATTTCACCCTTTAAATTAAGCTATTGTGTAGGATCACAGCTTCCCAGTTCTGAGTCTTAGGCTTAGGAAGCAAAATAATCTTATTACCTCCCAGTGGAAAGTCAAAGGTAGAAATTCCTTGCCTTGTACAAAGCCTGAAATTCAAATCCTTGTATTGTTCACCATGAGTAAGAGCAAACCAACTTCTCTCCTCTTTACTTCCTTCCATTTTTTTCTTTGTTTTTTCATGTGGGCTTTGTCACCATCTTTTCCTACAATTATAACTCCAATTCCTCCACATCAGTTAAATAAGTTGTCATCCTATGACAGTGCAGAAAAGGAGATGCAGGAAAACCAGAATCAACATCACTTGGGATCTTTAAGAAATGCATATTGTCAGGCTGTACTCCAGACCTACTGAATCAAATCTCTGAGGTGGGGCTCTGGAATATGCATGTTTATTAGTTCTCCAGGTGAGAATCAGCAGTCTACAGGACATCATTTGGGGTATCTGGTGAAAATCTTTTCCTGAATAACATTGGGAGAAAATTCCCCTGTGAGTCTCTTGCATTTTTACATATCTTGTGAGCGGAGGCACTGATTAGCTTTTGTTCTGAATTCTTTCATAAGGTATGTATATGCCAAACAGTCTTTGAAGACAGAGATTGAGAGCCTCTTGAGAGAAAGGCATATATGTTTACTGTCCAGTATAATAACTTTACCCAACAGGGCAAAGGGCAGGCATGCTAGCTGCCCACGATAGAAGACTCAGGTTCCCTAAGCTTGTGGTTTCTCAGTGGTGATTTATAGCCACTGAAGATGCAGTATCCACTGGGGCCCCAGTTGGTCACCCTATGGGACATGTAGGGTAAGAGGGAATTGACACAAACATGGTACTTATGCTTCTGGCTGTCCTGAGAGTAACAAAGTCATTTGTCTCTGATCCAGGAGTCTCCTGTTCTCTCCCAGCATCTAGCATCTATGAAACTATGGCAGGCTAATTTGTCAGCTTCTAAGTAGGGTAAGATTTTAGACTCTTCACAGTTCTTGATAAATAGTTCTTCACTGACCTGAGTGGTACAAGGCATTGTTTTGTTTTAGAAACCTACTGCTTTAGGTTAGGATATTGACTCTCCAGAAGTTCTCTGTTGAAATATACCAGCTGGGAAGTATGGCCTTAGCTATCTGTCTTAATTAATTTTATCAGATGAACTAGCAGAAAATGGAACATGATTTAAAAGAGTTGAGGAGCTTGCATGTCTTGAAAAGATGTGTGAAGGAGATGATTAACCTCAAAGAGATGACCTAGAGTGGGAGAGACCCAGAAGATACAGTTTTGTGCTCTGAAATTTTGCCTGGAGCCTACTCTGCCAGCATCCATCTCAGCTGGACATACAATGCACACTGATTTCCTATAATTCCCTTCCTCATTCACAGTGAATCAAGGGCATCTGCTGGCAATATTGTGGATTCTGTTGTTTGCAAACAGCAAGTAAACATCATCCATTGTCTGAGCTTTTGGAATGGAAGTTGTTATAACATAGGCAGAAGAAGGTTTACCATGCAGTGAGAGAAGTAGAAGGAAAACGAGCTAATAAAACTGAGAAAAGGACAATACGGGAATTTCTGCCATTGCCAATTTGTGCTGAAGCAAAGTTGGACCAAATCCATTAGTGGGAATTCCCTCATTTTGTTTGATGAATCTACATATTGATACACAGGTGATACACAAATATTTACTTTAAAGCATAAATCAGATACTTAAGTTTAGAAATACAATCCCAATGACCCAGAATGGACCTTCAAGTTCATTGCACATTTTAATTAACTGAAGACTCACAATTAAAGATGAAAATTTTTGCCTCCTAAATTGGGATATATGGTTTGACAAATACATGCCTACTTATATAGTTGAAAATGTAAAACTGAGATAGCCCTGGGAAAGCCAGAATGATTTCTATACAGTTAAATCGTACACACTTCAACAATGTTAATAGCATTAGATGATAAAATATATTTAGTACTAAAATACAGAAGACTATGTATCTGTTGATTCAAAGACCTCAGGGTCATAAGAACACCAATTAAAATTTTCTTGAATCTTAAGCTCTTTTAGTTTATGTGAATTCAGGATAAATGGTTCTTCATACTTTCTAACTGAATGATTCTCTGAGAAATGATAAAGATTTTCATTGGAGAGTTTTCTACCACCTCTAAGGGGTTAGTTGCACATTCTTAAGTTCTGATTAGGAGTCTGTATCACATGGGTTTCCAAGGTTGCCTGTATAGTAATAGTAATAACAATAATAGTAAAAATAATACAAGATTGATTGTCAGTGAGAACAGAGATGGAACTATCCTGTTTACATATTCTCTCTCCATTTTGCCCACCTGTGTCCTGCCCTACAGTAGTTACACTCACCAAACTTGAGCTTTTTTGGGGGAAGGAGTTCTCACGTAGCAAAATTCCTGATTTATTATAATTACCCCAGTGATAGTAAACATGGAAAACTTCAACAGAATCCTTCTGACTGAATTCATTAGGCCCACACAGGACTCTAAGGGAAGCATAATAGCCCAGGAAAAAAGCTTCAGATATGTATAAAGTTTAAAATCAACACCTTGTATTATGTTTAAAGTTCATGAGTTCCTAAGGTTGGTATTCTGAACCTCAGAGGACTATGGTATTTCAGAATAATGGTTAAATGTTTATGTATTAATATACCACATCAATAAATTTATTCATTCAGTTGCCTAGTCAACAAATATTTATTAGATTCCTAGTATGTGCAACAGTTGATCAACATTATTGACAAAAGGATTAATGAGACAAAAATTCCTGCTTTTTAGTAGCTCAAAAATTTGGCAGGAAAACAATGATATAAACAAATTATTACTATACACAATGGTAAATGTTACAATAATAATATAGACAAAGTTCTGTGAAACTAAAGAGAGGGTGACTAATTCAGCCTAGAGTTAGGATTCACAGAGGAAGTGACATCTGATGTCTGAAAAGGGAGCAATGTTCAGGATCATCCTAGGAAGTGTACCTTTCTCCTTTTTATAGTGGCAGGAGTAAAAGTAGCAAGAATATAAAGAGTAGCTATTAGTTACAGGGCATTTACTAACTGCCAAGCAAAACACTATACAATTGACATGGATTATCTTCTTATATCCACAAACCAAAATGCTAGATCTTATTATCATTTTTCAGAGGAACAGACAAAAACTTTAGGAAATGAAATAATCCACCCAAGATCACACAGATAGGAAACAGGAAATTTTTGATGAATAAGTGAATGAAGTCTTCCAACATTAATAATTCTGGAATTGAATTATCTAACCATCAAATTATAATATCCTAAGAGAGATTATGTGAGTGGTATAACATTGTCTAAACAACTGTCGTGCCATAAGCAATTTCAGCTTTCCTTTGGAAGGAATCAGGAGCTCCTCACCCTGGTCTTCCATCAGGGAAGTTAGCATTTAGTATTACAAAGCATTCATTTCTACAGATCACACCAACTTCTCCTCACAAGACTCTAATCTCTTGAGTGGGATGGAGACATCTTCACTTACCTACATTGCTTAAATAAAAATAGGCTTTGTTCTCTTGTGTCTGCATATCATTTTTCTAGTTTTCAGAATAGGAGTTTGAATGTAAATAACCCTCTTGTTTGCATGTAGGCTATTTCCATGAACATTATAAAATGGCCACTTCCTATTTCCTTGCTTTGTAAATTTCATTCCTGGTGGCATTACAGTTTTACAATCCATATTTCATTAAATGTTTGGCTATATCCCATGTACCTCATTCAGTAGACATACATTGAACTCTTAGATTCAGTCACATCTATTGTAATTCTCTTTTAATCCTTAAAATAACTTTCTGGGATGTATGTCTTGCTTATTGAGTGAGATACCTGAGCTTGGACAATTTGGTTTATGGTTCAATGTCGTGTTTGTCCAAGGTCATAGAGTCAGCAGAGCAAATATTAGAATTCAACTACTTTGACATCATGTCTCTTGTTCCACAAGACCAGAGGGTTTCCTTATAAATGGAATGAAACTATCCCTCCTGTGGCATGGTCAACATAAAACTGGAACACATTAAACAATTCAAGATAGTTAATATCTTATTGTATCGAAAGGATTGGCCTAGCAAAGAAGTGTTATAGGGGTGAAGTCAATATGGGCTATAATAATTCAGGATTGAGTTTGAGGGAGTGGAATAAGAACAAAAGGGAGGTTTGCTTGACTGGAGGAAAAGCATCGGCAAATATGTTGAGTCATGGCTAAGCATGTGATCTGGGGACAAATAAGAAGTCTTTCTAATGTAAATCATTGGAATTATTTCATAGATAAGTTTTTCAATGCTTTTAGCATTTCCTTGAGTACTTTCTGGACTAAGATGGCATGCAAATAACCAAACAAAGCCTAGAATGGAAAGCTGAAGACATTTTAAAAATCATGTTAATATGCAGAAAACCAGGATGTTCCTACTTGTTTGGCAGTTGACTATGTATGTATAAAAACACAGGGTTATGGACTTAATACAGATTAAGCAAGGTATATTTGATGGCATGTATACATCATAAAAATATGTTCTTACCTTGTTTTTAATTTTATCTTGGTGAATACAAGCATATTAAATATTCCACTCACAATCATTTTTTTCAGCAGTTCATCCATTGACATGCACACACACACATGTGAGCAGATGTTTTCTAGTACCTTTGGCAGAAGAATTTAGTGCCTTGTACACATCACACCTGCCATGTCATGCTTATTGATTGAACGATTCAGCTCATTGAAAGGTACTGGGTTAGATATTAATTTTAAAATGAAAGCCTTCACATCTGCTAATGCCTGCCAGTCTCTGGAGTGAATGTGCCATTGGAGCCAACGGAAGTGGGCAGAAGCAGCCTTCATGGGTATGGATGACAAGTTATTTTGAGTCTTCTGAATTACCTTTATTGTTGTCCCATACTTACAGGCAGACCTCTCCTTCCATTAAACTCCTTCACTCACTGTGCTTCTGAAAATAGCTCTGGTGGTTTGGAACTGTCTTCCTGGATTTTCACGCAAATGGAATATTTGTGGTAGAGTGATAAATGTTGAGATAATGGTGTTTTACAGGCAGTGAAATGACAAGGTCAGTTTTAATTAAGCTGAGATCAACCTCAGTCTGTATTGCACACTTCTGATTAGGTTATTTCAAATTAACATAAGTTTTTGGAGACTTCGCTGAAGTCAGTGGTGTTAAACACCAGCTGTGCTGGCAGAGAAGCGTGGGATATGAGAAGGAGATAGCATTCACATTGAAATTAGCACTTGGCACAATATAATTCTCTGATTGCAAACTATGTGGAGTTGCCTGTGCTAATTGGTTGATTTTATTTGAAGCAGATGTTGTTAGCTTTCCCACTAATGATCTGGAGAGAAATTCTTTTGAAAGACATGCCATGTTAGGATCTCTGCAGTATAATAAGCTAATTACAACTTTAAGTACTTGCAGTAATTAGCACAATGTGTATAAAGTGTTCCTGATCTTTTCACCCTGCCGCATTATTGTCAGGGCAGCTTGAAAAACAAAAAGGAATGCTAGCTGGATTGAGTCTCCCTGGTCTAGCCTCTTCGTTTCCCAGACTTCTGCACTAAAGAGATAATGAACTCGACTTAAATCCTTCTCTTTCAGGCGTGCCAAAAAAGGTTTAGGACCAACCCCCACCCTACAACGCCCAAAAAATGGAGAGTGAAATTTGCCAAACTAAATGTTGCTTCAAACACATATGTCTTTAAGAGGCCAGTGAAGTCTTCAAACATTAGCAAACTGAGAGTGTTAGCATATTTATTTCATGTTCACTTATTTTATTGTTTTCTAATGTGGTCCAGGGATCAAACCTATATTTTATTTGGGAACATTATACCATCACACCTCCAAGTGAAACCTCTAAGTTTCCTGTATAGATGTCTCAAAGTGTTTCATGTTTCTGTAAGCCTAAAATCGAGTCCCTTCATACTTTTAAACACCAAGTTGTTACAGATACATATTTTGCTTATACTAATTATGAGAGTGAAGGCATAGGAGTAGATGTGGCTCCCCACATTTTCCTATGTGAGAAAAATGGAGAAAAAAAAATGAATGGGGAAGAAAATAAGGGATAGAAAAAAATTCTTAATAACATAGCAAGCAAAGTCCACAAACGGTGAGTAAGTGCTTTTATAGAAGTGAATCTTTACAGTTGAGGCTGGTGACTGCAATTCTAGTATCCCTCAAAAGAGGCTAAGTTGATCAGTAGAAAATAATTTAAAGTAAAATGTCACAATTTCAATAATTCTTTGTGACCTATTAAAGGAGGTTTGAAATTTGGATTTTTAAGACCTAATCTTCAAAATAGACATTAAGAGTAAAAATGCAGTCATTTATAACAGAACCTTCTACTGGAACAGGTGAATGTATCGAGCTTTTATATTTTCTCATGACTTCTTTGGTTTCAACATACTTCCAGGAGAGGCAGAGACTGAACAAATTCCCTTTTTAAAGTATCTTTGAAGATTTGGGCTGGCTCATGCCTCTTGGCTCTCATATCTGAAAGTAGGCAGTCTGATCAGTCTGATCTTATATTCTGAACTAGTTGTAGAAACATGGTAGGAAATTCTCTTATCTGCATCTCTTGTGCTGTTGTGTCTTTGGTTGCTGTGGAATTGAAAGCTGGGATTTCTGTGGTTGCTGGATTTATATCTACTGGTAGAATTTCTCAAGGTAAAAACAAGACTTCTGATAACTTCAACTGGTTATATCTTGAAGTGAGGAGGAGTAAAAAATATCACATTTATTTTAGAAAAGCAAAGATAATGCTGATCGAGATTCGCCCTCTCAAATTATTAAAGTAAAGGAAGGTTGTAGATTTGAAGGGGATCCTAATATTTGAAACATTCTTTGTAAATAAATGCTTTATGGTTATGAAAATTTATTGATACAGGTAATGAAAATTAAGCAGAAAATACCTTATGTTTTCCTAAGTTTAAAGAGCTTCAAATGCTCAATGGAACCCAGTAGGAAGAGTAATTATGCTCAAGCAAAACATTCAAAGACAGAGTTTAGAGCTGGTGCTGACATTTTATACCTGAGAAAGTATCTGCCATGTGTTAGGCACGTGATAACTGGTGAATGGATTAATGTGTTTTAATTAAAAGTTAATAACAAGTTCTCTGTCACTTCCATGAGGTTTGGTATATTTCCATACCTCTGGAAGTATCATGAATGGAAACTACTCAAAGTGCCATATATCATTATTTGTCTAAACAGTTTGAAGAGGCTTATGGGTACTTTAGTATCAAAGGTTAAAGGCATACACTGGGTGTTTGGAGTTTTGACATCTAACATCCTTATTGATATAATTTAAAAGTTTTATTTGGTTATAGAAAGGATCCACTCACCTAGTAATGGATCATCTGTTAGAGTAATCTACACTTGTTTGACAGTAGAACAATAGATTTACATTGTTTTATCAGTCAGAATCCTTTGTTATTGTTTTTGTTTACTCAAAGTTTCTATAACTTACTCTTAATATAATAACTTGGTAATAGAAATATAAACTAGATTCCTAATGGTATTTTTTGCTCTCACTATAAATAATCTGTACTTTTCCAAGTTTGAGAAAACTAGAACTTGTCTAGCTATTGCTAGATGCTTGGGATATACTATATATAACATATATATATATACCACATGATATAGTATGCTATAAATTATCTGTAAGTTTTTAATATTCATCTATGTATCTATGTACATATCTATCATGTTTCAAGAGAGGTCACTGTTGAGAAGACTATAACCAAATGATTACTTTTATAATTTTATTGTTAAGTCATTTAGAAAGAGTTAAGAGCCAATCCATGATTTTTTTCCTCTGCACTCTTTTCTTGAAAAGAAAATAGTCTGACATACAGAAAGACAAACTGACTTTTTAAAACTTTTAGCTTTCTAGGGCTGAAAAACTTTCCTAAAGAGAAGGTCCCCAGCTCTCTGGGGAATCAGCAGATTGAGAGATGACCTTTTATAAAGC
The DNA here is from genome assembly GCA_004027835.1 of Alouatta palliata. Lineage (NCBI taxonomy): Eukaryota > Metazoa > Chordata > Mammalia > Primates > Atelidae > Alouatta > Alouatta palliata. The sequence goes on along the minus strand of PVKV010029771.1, from coordinate 7,188 downwards.
ATCTGCCCACTGCTGGTCCTCTATGTTCCAACATGGCACTCTTCTGTCCTGTCAGGGTCTAATGAAACATACAATCCCATGTGACTTATTCCTGTGATGCCAGCAGAAATAATTGTTTCTTTTACTTCCAAATGTGCAAAGTGGGGATAAGAGACCTTTCTTTGATTGTTGGAAAAAAATTAAAAACTATAGATTTTAACATCAAAGAACTGAGGTTTGATCTTTAGAGCATACAGCAATTACATTGAAAATCTATTTTATATAAGAGTATTAAGATTCAATCTCACGCCTTCATTTTTATGTGTCATAGATTGCTGGAATAGAGCTAAATAATATCTTTTTGAAGAACAGATCTTTTCCTCCATTTTCTAATACATTTTTCTTTTGCCATAAAAAGCTTGAAAAACAAACTCCCTGAGGCACCAGAAGCAGGAGCAAGCAGGGTGGTTTGGCTGCAGACCAGAGCAGCACAATGGGTTTCTGCTTCCTTTCTGTTCATCACTTCCCCCTTCCCTCCAAAGCACACACAAAGCTCTGCATGACTTTCTGGTTTCAGGCTCTAGTTTGGCAATTTTTTCCACTGTGTATTGGGAAAAAATTGAAATGCAAAATTATATCCCCTGAAACAATCATATTGTTTTGGGAGCCTAGGAAGAAGGAGAAATATAGAGATGAGGTATTTTTCTTAAGAAGGGGGGTGAGGAGTTGCTATAAGCCACAATACCCATTGCTTGCTGCTCCATGAACCTTTCAGATTTTTTAAAAACTCTTATTTAATTTTGCAAAAAAGTATCTTAACCACTGAGAAAATTGTGCAGAGGAAGAAAATTTCTTCCTGATGAGGGATTATGCTCAGCAGAGACACAATGGTGTACTGTGTCATTTGCTTCTATTTGCTATTTTCTCTTCTTTGGGAACACCTCATTTCACATATACAACCAGTAAGTCACTGGGTTCAGAGTTTAGCAGACCCAGAAGTGAAGAAGGGTGATTTTAGCTCTCGTCATAGCAGGTAATGGAGCTGGAAGTTGAAACTGACTAATGTGATGACTAACAGTAATATCTAAAACAAAAGTATAGCTCTGCACTACAGAAAGAATGAGTTATCTTGGCTTGGAAGAAGAGGCAAGAGGGTGGTGGAATGTTTGGGAGGAACAAATAGACCTATAATGTTGGTATTTAAATGCAATTTACTCATTCGCTTTAGCAGATAAAATCTTAATATGTGTGTCATCTGTGGGCAGAGCCTGAAGAATTATAAGCATTCATTTGTTTTAAATAATTTGAAAAAGAATAGTTTTATTAAACACTGCAATCATCTAAGTAAAAATTTAAAATGAAACTCTTTTATCTCTCATAAAGTAATCTCTGCCTACAGGTTTATTTTTTTATAGGGTTTATGTTTTAAAGCAGTTTTAGGTTTGCAGCAAAATTGAGTGGAAGGCACAGAGATTTCCCGTTGACCCCTTGTCCCCACGTGCACAGACACTCCCACTGTAAACACCCCTGACCAGAGTGGTACATTTGTTACAGCTGATGAACCTACACTGATGCATCATTATCACCCAAAGCTCACAGTTTACGTTAGGGTTAACTCTTGCTGTTATATGTTTTGTGGGTGTAGACAAATGCATGACATGTATCCACCATTATAGTATCACACCTAATATTTTCACTGCCCTAAACATCCTCTGTGCAGCAATGGTTGCCTCAACATCAACTATGCTTCTTCAAATGCTGGAGGCAAGGGAACTGTGGTCCTTGAGTCTGGATATGCTCCCACCTAGGTACCTGCCCCCATGTTATTGGTTTGCAACGCAGATATCAAATCAGCTAGGTATGGTATAGAAACCTCTATTGACCCACATTTTCCTGTGATTCTGTTTAGCATCAGGCCTTCGATAAGATGAAATAGACTTATTATTTGAATGTATTGATGTTTTGCTTTGTTTTCCTGGAAATTTACTTCAGTGAAATTGTGTCATCTCCAGTATAAGACTTCATGTTTTAGGACTATCAGTTTAGAGTAGGCATTCTTATTAGACATTCAGGGATGAAAATCTTTAATAATTGTTTTAATTTGTTCATTTAATGTGCATAATTATGGGAATAGGGTCCATAACTTTTCCTCAACATTTTGCATTAAGAAGCATAGTATTTGATTCTGATAATAAATCTGAGATAAAGGTAAATTTTCAGTACTATTTTAGACCTGACTTCCCTGATATTCATCAAAGTTTAGTGACAAGTCACAGGTATCTAAGCCAGTTATTTTTCCCTATGTGGTCAAGATTACTACTTTCATTGGCTTTAAAACAAGTTGGTTGTAATATATGCAGGTACTCTTCCCCCACTACCAGGAAGAGGAACTTAATCCCTTTCCCTCAATTTGGGCTAGACTTAGTGACTTGCTTCCAAAGTGGAAACCAGAGAAAGAGAAATACAGTAACCTTACAATGGAGAAACTTAGCTAATACTAGATTAACCATGTGATGAAAGTTAATATTACCAGTGATGTCAGGGGGATATCATGTATCCTCTAATGTGATGTGATGAGAAGGGCACTTCACCTCTATGTTATTCTTCCCTCAAACCCCTCACCTTAGTCTAATGGTGAGAGAAACATCAGACAGGTCTAGACTGAGAGACTTTCTACACAAGATGCCAGGTCAGTATTCTTCAATACTTCAAAATTATGAAAAATAAGGGAAGTCTAATAGACTGTCCCAGACCAGAAAAGACTGGGGAGACAGGACAACTATTTGGCAAAAACTGCAATTATTTTTGCACCAACCTAATCAATTCAATGTGATATCCTGGATTGGATCCTGGAATATAAAGGGGATATAATGGAAAGAGGTGGGAAATCTAAAGTCTAGAGTTTAGCTAATAGCAATGTACTAACGTTGGTTTCTTAGTTTGGACAAATATATCATGAAGGTGTAAGATGTTATCACAGGAGTAAATTGAGTGAAGGAATATAAGAGAACTGTCTTTATTATCTGTATTATCTAAAATCATTTGAAAATAAAAAGTTAATTTTAAAAAGTTGTTTGAATCTAAAAAGATGCCCAAAGTCTCAACTCACATTGTGTTCCTGGGTTACCCAGAACAGATGACACCTTCTCTGGAAATCCGTCCTTGTGACCTTACATACTATGCCACTAATAGAATTCATGCTACTCTCCTGCAGATTATAAAATGAATTATTGCCTAGTGGATATGAGTTTGGACTCCTCATTCCAGACTTCCAGGGTTTGAAGCCGGGCTCTACCAATTACCAGTTAGGTGACTTTCAGTACATTACTTGATCTTTCCATGTTCCAGTTTGCTCATCTGTAAAATATTAACCTACCTCATAGGGCTGTTGAGAGCAAGTAGTTTAAAGTACACACGCAAAGTCCTTATGATAGTGTCTGGTACATAGAAAGAACTCAAAAGGTGATAGTGGTGGTGATGATGATGATGTCTCCAAATCATTATTTATGTAACACTTACATAAATATCTCATTGCTCATCCCTACTTCTGTTTTAGATTATTAGATCTTTGAGGATAAAATAATGTTTTATTTATCTTTGTATCCCCATGCCTGATAAATAATAAGTACTCAATAATTGTTGATCAAATGTATGCTTAGTTTCCTGGATCCTAACTTGTCTTATCTGGGATATGGGTATAAATATGTCTACTGCCAAATTACAGGCTTAAGTGGGAGATAGTAATAAATTAATCAGCATTGCCTGATGCTCTAAGCGCAGTTAGGGATGCAAAGACATGTTTCTGAGGTCTCTCTGTTGTCCTCACTGCTGCCGAAACTCACCAGCATATATACTCCACTATGTATTTGAATTTATCTGAAAATGATAAAACTTTACATTAAATATGGCTGAAGATAAGTGCTTGGATTCTAAGAAGGTAGGGGTGGGGGTTATAGCAAGACAGGATAATGTAAGAGAATGTGGGATGCTCCTCTTATGTGGAACGTTCATCCCATGTATTTTCCTTGCAGGCATGAGAGAAGATTAGCTAAATTAAAAAAAAAATGCAAACCAAAGTTTGTAAAATGCTTTTGGGCATTCTAGAAGGACAGAGTTTCTGTTTTAGATTTGTTATGGTGTTATTTTGTTATTGAGAGGTAATATAATTTAAAACATTGCTAACATGTGCAAGAACTGAAAGATAATATGTTGAAAGTTGGGCATGATGGCATGTGTCTGTAGTTCCAGCTATTTTGGAGGCTGAGGTGGGAGGATCATTTGAGCACAGAAATTTGAATCCAGCCTGGGCAACATAGTGAGACCCTGTGTCTAAAAAATGAAAATAAAATAAAGATACTGTGTTGAGAAATGAGTTGTAGTTGTATTGATGGTAATGAGTGGATCCGAGTTTCATTCTGAAATGAATATGACATTACTATAAAATGTGCTGGAAATGAATTTATTTGAGACTCTTCTCTTTTGACAATGCCAGGTTGCACCCTTTGAGTTGCCCCTTGCCCAGTATCCATAGGGAAGATTTTAAAATCATTATATATTCATCAAAGTAACACACCTTTTTCCAAATTATTCTCTCAATAACTAGCAGTTTATTCATATTGTGAATAACTTCTTGAGTGTTCAAAATGATTGAAGCTACCTGGCCAGAGGACCTTGCCATATGTTTGATAACTTAACCTTCCCCTTCCACTTCTTTTTTCAGGACAAGCCAAAAGCCCAGCTTACATCCTGGCCACCCATTTGTAAGTCCAAATTCTACCCACAGAATTTAGGCAGGTGAATTATAGAAATCTAGCTTTATAGTCTTTGAATAAAAGGAGTGTTAAAGTAACTCTTGTAAGCACTGTTGCCATTCCATCTAAGGCTGTGAATTACCACATGGTCTGAAAGAGAGGGTGGAAACATCATCCTAATTTGGGGGAACCTGGCAGTAGTTGATATAGTTAATTCTTGAACCCTGCTTTTCAGATTGAATTGCCCAGTGTTGTAATTGACTAGATTTGGCTCATGGAATTCCAGATGCTCTTCTGGTAATTATAGTGCAAGGCTAAATTTTCTGTTCTCATTTGTCCTTTTAAAATACTTTATTCCTCATTTGGTCTCTTTCACCCAGTGTTTAGGGGTTATAACTTTTATGAGTAAAATTTAGTTTTAAATGGAAGAAAAGTTAGCTCCTGCTACCATGGTACTAGTTAATCATAAGTTCATAAAAAAAAGCTAACATACTGGGTCAGAGAGCCAGCATTAAAATTTGATGCGTTTGGGGAAAATAAATTAAAAAGGTCTGGTAAAAAGCTTGCACTCTGGAGCTTTTTATCTGCCATCTGTCATCTGAGGCATAAACCTGTGCCCTCATGTGTACCCAACTGCAATGTATCTCTTCTATGGAAAGCCAGATAATTACAAGGTTCCATAGGCCTTTGGCAGATTGAATAAAGGGTTATTTTAATTTCTTTTCATAGGCTGTAGATGTACACTGTGTTCTATAAAGATACTGTACACAGTTCTGTCATAAGGCTGACCATAAGCATTGTATAAATTAGTATCTCTGTTTAGGAAGCAGTAACCTGAAATGGGCTCAAGATCACATAATGTGTAGTTATCTTTAGGATGTGGGGATGACTGTGTGATTTTGTTTATCATCATCTTTGTTAAGAAGTATCACGTACAAATCAAGTAGTAGACATTCATCAGATCCTTCTAGCTCAACAAAAGGGACATATAGTCATCTAATCAACTATTCAATGAGAAGATCAATAACTCACTGTCATTATTTACTAGCAAAAGAGAAATAAGTTGTAGAGCACTGATAAATGTAGGGCAAGTAGAGAAAATAGTTTTTTTAGTTAAGGGACATTTTATATTACAGTTCTAATTAATCAGGGAACAGATTAGGAACAGATTTAGGTTTTGAAAGGGAAGAGGAAGAATTTATGAGCAAATATATATACTGATGCATATATACATGTATATATGTATATATACTACATATATAGTATATATACATTATATTCTGATATATAATGTATATATATTCTGATACATATATAATGTGTGTATGTATATGTATATATATTCTGATACACACACGTGTGTGTGTGTGTGTGTGTGTGTGTGTGTGTGTATCAGAAATAGGAAGAAAGGGGTTGTTTGACAAGTTTCTGTAGGGGAGGCTTGGAAGATGAGGGCCAGGTAATTTCACAAGAACTTTGAGGTTTTACATGAAAGCAAAACAATACGTTGTTTAGGTCTGACAAAGAATACTATATTAGCTGCCTTTTGGCCTTTTTACAGGTAATTCAAGATCAGTTTTAAAAAATAAATTATAATAATTTTATTTAAATAAACAGTTTTAAATAATATTATGGAGAGAACTAAATATACTCAGATGGAATGCAGAAGAATAAAGAAGAGTTTGCAAAGCAGTCTATGGATGGTCAACAAATTATAATTTATTGTGGTAATAGGCAGAGAACAATTCAAATAATTTAAGGGCTGGCAAATGCAATGAGTGACAAAGATTAATGTAATTTCATTGTTTTTCTTCGAGAAGAGAAGGATATGGGATGACAGGGTTGTTAGCTTCAAGTTTGAAGATCAGTCAGGTGAGCAGAGGTGAGCATTAGTGATGAGTATATTTTTTTAGCTTTGCTGAAGAAAGAAAAGGATGGAAATTCTTACTCTGTAGAATAAGCACCTTAAAAAGTTTTTCTAAAAAATTGGAACCCAAATACACCTATTTTAAGTGTTCATTTTTGATAAGTTTTGACTAATGTGTACTCCTATATATTTATTACCACAATCAAGCTATAGAACATTTTAATGACCCCAAAATGTTTCCTTGTGTTTTTTTTCTAGTCAAATCTCCTCTCTGCTTCTACCCACAGGTAATCACTTACCTACTTTCTGTCACTATAGATTGGACTTACTGTTTAAAAGAATTTCACATAAATACAACCATATAGCATGTACTCTTTTTTTGTCTGGATTCTTTTTTTTTTTTTTATATACTTTTTATTGCATTTTAGGTTTGGGGGTACAAGAACATGCAAGATTGTTACATAGGTACACACATGGCAGTGTGATTTGCTGCCTTCCTCCCCATCACCTGTATCTGTTATTTCTCCCCATGTTATCCCTCCCCAACTCCCCACCCCCTGCTGTCCCTCCCCTTTTTCCCCCCAACAGACC
>PVKV010029770.1:0-14973 GCA_004027835.1 Alouatta palliata | reverse complement strand
CTTTCAATTTAACAATCCTTACCTCCCCCTTGGAAGAAAACCCAAGTAGGGTACATCGAGTGAGCACTCAATTGGGAGTCTGGAGTCCCCTTGGTCCCAGGAGACATAGCTCGTAGCTCACACCTCACCTTGGCAGGCCCATTCAGAGCCAGCAGCACTGGTTAAAATGCAAGCGTGGCCAGGCGCAGTGGCTCATGCCTGTAATCCCAGCACTTTGGGAGGCCAAGGCGGGCAGATCACCGGAGGTCAGGAGTTCGAGACCAGCCTGACCAACACGGTGAAACCCTGTCTCTGCTAAAAATACAAAATTAGCAGGACATGGTGGCGCACACCTGTAATCCCAGCTACTTGGGTGGCTGAGGCAGGAGAATTGTTTGAACCTGGGAGGCAGAGGTAGCAGTGAGCTGAGGTCACACCATTGCACTCCAGCCTGGCAACAAGAGTGAAACTCCATCTCAAAAAAAAAAAATGCAAGCGTGTCTCTCACTCACTACTGCATTTGAGCTTTCCTGCAACCCTGTGAGCTAGGCCTTTTAACTATGCCCATTATACAGATGAGAAAAATGAGGCTTGGGCCGAAGTGATCTGCTGATGGTGACTCAGCTCAGAAGCAGCAAAGGCCAGAGTCAGAAGGACGGAAGCCTGCCTAAGCCCACAGTCCAGCACGTCCCTGCTCTACCCAACGGCTGAACTGAGATGGGAAGAAATTTGGGGTGAATAAATGGAAGATAATAGTCATCTCCCGCAAGGAATCCCTGGATCATCTCCCCAGGAAACCTCTTGCCCCAAATCTCTATTGTATAAAAGACTTTTTTGTGCAGACAAGAAAAACTGAGGCCCAGAGAAGGTTTTGTAGCTCTGGGAATACTTTCTGTTTCACTCCTAGGACAAGATTTACCAGAAAAAAATACAGGACAATAACTGGGACATTGGCAGAAGTGGTGGCTCACGTCTGTAATCCCAGCACTTTGGGAGGCCGAGGCTGGTGGATCACCTGAGATTGGGAGTTCAAGACCAGCCTGCCCAAAATGGAGAATCTCCGTCTCTACTAAAAATACAAAATTAGCCAGGTATTGTGGTGCATGCCTGTAATCCCAGCTACTCAGGAGGCTGAGGCAGGAGAATCACTTGAACCTGGGAGGCAGAGGTTGCAGTGAGCCAAGATCACACCATTGCACTCCAGCCTGGGCAATAAGAACAAAACTCCGTCTCAAAAAATAGTAATAATAATCATCATCATTGGACATATACTAAAACATATTCCTAGTTTATCTGAAATTCATATTTAACTGAGCAGTTTTATTTCCTACCTCTGGCTGCCCTCTGTGAGACACACCCACTCCCCAGTTTCCATCACCCTTTAGAACTGGGATGGGTGGGGATGATCTGAATCCAGGACCTGTGTCTCTTTCTTCCCAACCTGAGCTATCCTCACCTGGAATTCTGGGCCTTGCCATGAACAAACATTGGAGCAGAAACTTGGGAAACAATTACTTCGTTAAACAAAGCGTTGATGTCCAGCCCTCTCTAATGCACATCCCAGCTCTCTGGGGTTGTCCAAGGAGGCCCCTGTGTTGGGGCAGCCAGCAGCCCTTGGACTCCATTGAGCCCTGGCCATATGACCTTGAGCCAGTTCCATCACCCCTCTGGGACTCAGTTTCCACATCTGTGAAAAGGGAGCCCATGCCTCCTTTCCCTGCAGCCCTGGTCCAAGAGACCACAGCTCTGGAAGCATCTCCACACCCTGTGTCCCTCGCTCTAGAGACCCAGACTTTGGGCTCTGTGAAGGCTTCCTGTCCCTCCTTCTCCAAGGTCAGGGTGGAGGGTCAGGGGTGGGAGGGCAGCCTGGCCCTGCCGCTGGGAGATGCTACTTCTGCCTCGTGACCAAGCATCACACATGCCCCAGATCTGTATGTCTCCTGCCCTTAGGTCCCAGTGTAGTGCCCAGCTAGTCAAAATCCCTGCTGATGCAAATGAGACACTGAGCCTTACACGAGGTGCCCGTGTGGCTGATCTGTTGCAACCTCCACCACTATCTCACACCCCCTGAGACTCCCATCACCTGGCGAGACGCCACAGTTACTATGTGTGTGGTCTGGCTCCCCCTCCCCAGGTCACCGGGCCCCTGCAGGCAGTGATTCTGTCTGCTCTGTTCACTGCCGTATGCCCAGGGCCGAGAACAGTGCCCAGCACGTGGCCAGTGCCCAGGATCTTGTTGTGAAGCACACAAATGGACCACATAGTAAGGTGACTGCTTTACTATCCCCTTTTACAAATGAGGAAACTGAGAGGTAGAGACAAAGCCAGTTGCCCAAGGCCACACAGTGAGTGTACTTGAACCCAGGCAGCCTGACTCCGGAGCCTATCCTGTTAACCACCACCCAACACAGGAACACACGACAAAGAATGCATGAGTGAATGAATGAATGAATGAATGCATGAGTGAGTGAACGAATGAGTGAATGAATTAATGTATAAGTGAGTGAGTGAGTGAGTTAATGAATGGATGTGTGAGTGAATGAATGCATGAGTGAATGCATGCATGAGTGAGTGAATGGATGCATGAGTGAGTGAATGGATGCATGAGTGAATGCATAAGTGAATGAGTGAATGAATAAATGCATGAGTGAATGAATGGATGCATGAGTGAATGAATGGATGAGTAAAGGAATGCATGCATGAGTAAAGGAATGCATGAATGCATGAGTGAATGCATGCATGCGTGTGTAAGTGAATGAATGCATGTGTGAGTGAATGAATGAATGTGTGAGTGAATGAATGCATACAGGCATGAGCCACCCTCCATCCTTCACCTGTCTCCCTCAGGGGCCTGTATTTCTCCTACACTGTGGGGCAAAGCAGTCCCTACAAATCCAGCGGTAAGCAGTCAACCTGAGGCCTTAACCATCATGCGGACCCACTCAGAGATGGGCAGCACCAGCCCTGAGTCACACAGCATCCTGTGAGGCAGAGCATCTTGTCCCAATGCCCTGACCCTCGAGCCTATCCCCGCTCCACTCTGAGCCCCTGGTGTGTTTGGGTGGCACAGCTGTGGCTGGGGGTAAACACCAGGCTTGCTAACTACCTGGGTAAGCTTAGGTGAGTCCCGCTCCTCTCTGAGTCTCTCCCGTTGTGAAAAGGGAACAGTGCTACCTAACTCTTCGGGCTGTTCTGAAAATGACATCGTGGACAACAAGCTGACTTGGAGAACAGGCTCTGCTCAGCCGACACCACCAGCCCCCTCCCAGCCTCCACCCCATGAGCACTAACCGGGGCTGCCAAACCCCAGAGCCGACCTGACAACTCTATGAAGGCTGAATCACTGGAAAATAATTGAGGTTAATTCCTCAGCCTCCCGCGCATACCACCCACCTCTCCTCCCAGCAGCCAGGGAGGATTTATGAGTTAATGGTGGCATTGTCGTGTAAAGGGCTCTGAGATCCTCGGAGAGAGAGCCCTAGGGTCTTACGGAGTATGGAATGGGAAGCATAATGGTATTAGCGCCCAACTCCTCCAGCATGATCACCCCCCTCCCCTGCAGCGACAACTAAGAGCTCTCTTCTCTAGTGACTCCCCGCATGCCCCTGAAAGTGCCCCCATGCACCTGCACCTGGCACCTCCTGGCACTAGGCAGGCAGGTGCCTTTGGCTCAGGCCTGAGTCTTTCCGGTGTGCTGTGTGGCCCTAGGAAGCTCACAGTTCCTCTCTGGTTACCTTGCCATATTAGCTGTCCTGAGGTTCCCTGCAAATCAATAAGCAATCATACTCCCAGCCTGACCCTCCGCCCCCAAGTGGTGTCCCTACAGGGATGATGGGAACCACTTATGGGTGTCAACTCAGGGAAGAAGCCAGAGATCTCAGCTCCCAGCCCAAGCTACTCCCCGACCACTCACTAAGACCCTGACATGTGAACAAACAGCTCTCCGTATTTTTCATCGGAAGAATTCCCACACTGCTGCTCAGAGAACCTTCCAGAGGAATGCACTTAATCCTGACCGCAGCTCTCTGAAGAAGCTACTGTTATGATTCCCAATCTTTGGGTGAGAAAATTGAGGCCACAGATCAGGTCCTTGCCCACAGACCCAAAGCTATGAAGCGGGTGACCAGGATTCAAATCCAGGAAGCTCAGCTCCAGATCTGCCTCATACGTGCTCAGTAGAAGAATTGGAGGAAAAGTCCCAAGATGAGGAAACTGAGGTAGAGATGAAGCCAGCTGCCCAAGGCCACACAGTGAGTGTATATGAACCCAAGAAGCCTGACTCCAGAGCCTGTCCTGTTCACCACCACCTTACACAGGAGCACATGAAAAATGAATGCATAGATGAATGAATGCATGTGTGAATGAATGCATGTGTGAATGAATGCATGAATGAATGAATGACTGCATGAATGCATAAGTGAGTGAATGAATGCATGTGTAAATTAATGAATGAATGAATCTGTGAATGAATGAATGAATGAATGAATGAGAGTGCTGAACTCCTTCCCAAGTTCAGCACCCTCGTGCTGGGACATCTGTTCGCTTCCCGCTTCCCCTTGCTGATCAGAGAACCAGGTACAGCTTCAGTGAGCAGCGACCACACACACACCAGGCCCTGTGCTGAGCACCACAGACTCAAAGCCCAGAAAACGCAGTGTCTGCATCCCCGTAGAATTTAAGGCCCAGAGAGGCATGCTTTGCCTGAAGTCTCGTAGCTAAAATGTGGCCATTCCACCATTCACACCACCTCCCAATTTCATTCTTTTTTTTTTCCTTTGAGACAGAATCTCACTGTGTCCCCCAGGCTGGAGTGCAGTGGCATGGTCACAGCTCACTGCAGCTTCAATCTCTTGGTCTCAAGGGATCCTCCCACCTAGCCTCCTAACTGGGACTACAGGTGCATGCCACCTTGCCAGGCTAATTTATTTTATTTTTTTAAGTAGAGGTGGAGCTTTGCTATGTTGCCCAGGCTAGTCCAGTGACCCTCCCACCTTGGCCTCCCGAAGTGCTAGGATTGCAGGCGTGAGCCACCCCTCCCGGCCTCAGCCAGCATGCCCGGCTTCATGTCATTTTCTTTAGAGCACATCCTGCTCCCTCTGTCTCTTTTCTTGCATCTGGGCACAGGGAGGTGTCTGCCCAGGCCTCACATTTCCCCTTCACTGCCAGGTTCCTAGTGCCAGAGGCAGCGCCGGGCACATAGTAGGTTCTCAACAGACGTTTATAAATAATGCTTGGAAGGAAATGCTTTGTAGGCTGCGGGGCTGAGAAGTCTTCCTTCTGCATTGGGTGAGAATGAGAACCTTTCACTTAAGCAGCCTGAGTGAGGGGAGGGATTGAGGCCAGATGGAAACAGGCTGCTCAGAGACAGAAAATCAGCAAAGGCATCAGCCCGGCTCCATTGCACCCGAAGCTCCTCAATGTCGTGGGCCTGACACGCAGCTCAGCCTGTCTGGCACAATTGGCATCCAAAGAAAGCATTCAGATCCCTCGCCCCCTCAGGCAGCTGTGGGTCTGTAGGGTCCTCCTGGGTCCCAAAGCTCTCTCTGCCAGCCACAGCAGTGGTGGGCCCACCTGCCTTTCCCAATGGGAGGAATACAGCCTTTCTGGAAGTCTCTAAGTCCTCTGCCTCCTTTCTCGGAGACTGTCAACATCCTTGTCTTGGCCCAGGTCCTCACCTTCCTCCTCCGGCTCCCTTACCCCTCCCCACCCGCCCACCCCCACACTGCCCCCTCCACCCATCAGAAGTTAATTCCTTGGAAACTTTCCTTGGGAGCAATTTCCACTTCTTATTATGCCCGCTGCGCCGGCCCAGCTCGGTGCTATCTGGCTCCGTACAGCAGGGAAGACAGTCTGACACTTGCCTGGAATAGCAGAGGTGACAGAGGGGGGAGCGGCTCCTGGGATTACGATAAGGGCTCACAGTCCGCTTGGTATGCCAGCCCAGGCCGCACGCTTTACCTTCCATATTGGGGTGGTAAAGATGATTTTCCATGCTGGTCCCTATCTCCTATCAAGACCAAACATTCAAATGTACCCCTACGTTTTAAACTTCGCAGGACCCTGCAAGACACTACCTCCTCCAAAGGAAATGGAACCTTATGATTTGAAAGGTATAAAAAAAAATTAATTGAAGTAGCCAGGTCAATCCCTCCCTATCGACTCCTGGATTTAATGAAAAAATGGCGACCCGTTTTGAAGGCAGGTGTGCTTGTGGGGGGGGCAGAAAGAGAGAAAGGGGACTGGGAGGTATTTATTTGGCCGGCTTCAGGAAAGCCCCATGCATGCCTTCAGGGGGGGTCCAGACGAGGGCACTCTTTCCCAACACACATGCAGGTAGGTGCCCTGGCCTCCAAGCTGCAAAATCCCAGCCGAGGAGGAAGACCTTGACCCAAAAGAGAGGTGCCAGGTTGGAAGAAGCGGGAGGGGTGGGGGTGGAGGAGGGAGTGTGACTTCACCTCCCATCTTAATAAAGTTTTACTAAAGAAAAGAAAGGCTTCAGGAAGGTTTGGCTTCTGTTTATATTATTATTATTATTTTAGGATTTCAGAATTGTTTCCTGGGTTCGGAGTCTGTCAGCAGAATATTTATTGTACTTTATGGTACATTAGTAACGAGACTGTCTTGCCTTTCCAACGCCAACTTCAAACCCCCTGTCATTCTGGAAGGAGAGGGTATTAAGGAGGAGGATTTCTTTTTTGCCAAAGTCAGCAGCTATGGCAGAGATGCCCCAACTCCCGGAACTCCAGCTGCCATGGCATTGCCCATGGGGCCCTGGGGAGAAGAAGGGGAAGCGGCTAAGCTTTCAGGCTTTGTGCCCTGGCTGGGCCTGGCACTGCCAGCGTCCTTGTTCCTCTCAGTCATCGTGCACCCCATGCACCCCCCGGCACCTCCTGAACTCTTCAGAGGGCTGCTGGGAGCCCCCTGTATCTCCCCATCCCCAGAGGGGCACCACACCCTGGCACAGCCTCATCACCAGCCACAGATTACAGACTAGACGACCGACCCATGGATCACTGGCCTGCAAAAAGGGGCCAGACCAGGGTGCCGGGACAAGGAGGCGGCACCATCCCCCCTCCTGCGGGAGCAAAGGGACAAAGGGGCCGGAACAGAGAGGCTGGCCGCCTAGCCAGCTGCCCTGCCCACAGCAGCTTCTCCTACAGGTTTTACAAGTCTGCCCTGGAGGTGGGGAGAAAGGTGGCCACAAGCCATTAATTACAAATTGGTTCAGGGAGGGAAAGGCTGGAGAAGGGGTTTCCACATCAGCTCCAGCCTCAGCTGGGAATTCCTCCTCTTCCCGGGATGGGTCCTGCAGCGAGCTTGGGGCTGGCAGAGAGGTCCCAGCATCTGTCCCACCGGGTGTTTGCCAGTCAGGCCTCTCCGGGCCTCATTTTTCCCCACCTGTCACCCAAGGGATTGGATGAGATCAGCCCTAGGGATGTTCCTAATGCTGGTAATAACAACAATAAGGGCTGCCGGCATGCGTTACCTCACTGAATCCTCTAACAACACCGTGTGCTGGGTACGATGACTGTCTTCACTGTGCAGATGAGGGCAGGGGGAGCAGTGAAGACAGTGGCCTTGGAGGAAGTGGAGTCAGCCTCGTCCTCGTCCTTAGGTAGGCAGTGGCGGTCAGCGCCTGGCCCGGGTCCTGCCTGACTCCAGAGCCCTCCTCGTGACTCTCAGCATCATGGCCTCTGACAATGCTGGAAGTCTAGGATTATTCACTTATCTTCCAACTTTTCCTCATCCACTAAAGATAAATAAAGAAATGTCTCTGGAATCTTAAAAACTTCAGGATGAGTTCCTGGGCAGCAGTGGGACTCTCCACACCCATGCAGACATCAGCTGCAATGTGGGAAAACCCAGGCCTGGGCCTTTCGTTGAGGAGGTGGAAAGGGTGTGGAGAAGGCGGCCAAGCCGGGTCAGTACCCTGCGGGCACCATCGCCCACCACCTTCCCTCCTCTTACAGAGCCCCCATCCTGCCAGACCCAAATCGCCCCGCTCTGGACCACCCTCAGGAGAGGTGGGATGTTGCAGGCTACAATTCTGTGTTGGAGGGGCTGTCCTGGGAACTGTAGGGTGTTTAGCAGCAGCCTTAGCCTTACTAACTAGATGCCAGGGGCACCCCCAACCCCAGTTGTGACAACATTTCCAGGTATTCCCAATTGTCCCCTGGGGGCAAAATCAATGCCCAGTTAAGAAGCATTGCTCTACCAGGTAACATGGGGCCAGGGTACTTGGGTTCAAAGTCCTCTTTTGCCATCTAGAGTGTGGCATTTGGCAAGCTGCTCGACCTCTCCAAAGCTCAGTCTCCCCATCCATCAAATGGGAATCATAACCCTTACAAGGACACACTCTAAGGACTCACTCTAAGCACTTAGCCCAGAGCCTGGAAATGGGCTTAACCAAAAGAAATGGTCATGGATGGGAGGATCAGTAGTGTTACCCAGAGAAGGAGAGCCTCACCGATGGAAGTCACCAGACTTGGATCTCATGTCATGATAGGTTGGGCACAGTACCTATGATGTGAAAATTTGTCTGCAGCTTTGAGACCCCGGCTCCGAAGGCCCTAGTAGTCACATTGCCTGGTCCTTTAACCAAAGATCCCACATCAAAGTTTGTCTCCTTCCATTAGATCATCACTTCTCAACCAGGGGCAGAATTCAGTCACAGAGGACATTTAGCAATGTCGGGAGACATTTTTTATTGCCACAACCAGAAAGAGAAGTAAGTGGGGGTGCTATTGGCATTTAATAGGCAGAGGCCAGGAATGCTTCTAAACATTCTGCAATTCACAGAAAAGCCCTCACAGCAAATAATTGCCAAGGCCAGCATGTCAATGGTGTCCAGATTGAGATACCTGAGTCAAACTGATTCAACCCCACTTTCTTTCCCTTTTTTGCCTTGGCCGCTCCCTTTTTGCATTGGCCACCAGGAAGCTCAAAGCAAAGTTTTATACTCAACTGCCATAGCTGTTTTCATCCTTGGTTTCCAGTTCAACTATTTATCTCCCAGCTCTCATCTTTAATTACTCTATATGTTCTTTTATCTTTCTTTCAATATACCTATAGGATTTTTGTTTTGATTTAATCATGCTTTACTCTTTTAGGAAGAAGATATGCCAGAACCTAAACTAATCTGTGTTACTTTTTTTAGGTGATTAAAAATGTTTGGTGTGTGGTTTGTGCTTTCTTTTGTAAGTCATTTTATCCTCTCAATGCAAAATAAAGCAAGTATGTGAAGAAACTGAGGCTCAGCCAGATAATTCCGTGAGTAAATAATGAAGCCAGAACTTACAAAAGCAAATGAAATGTCAGAGACTAAATGAACCGTATTAACTTGCTTAGATGGGCGATAGTAATCATTCTTAATGTATTCATTCTAATTAACCAATTAATCCCTACAGCAGCCTTTTAAAAGCATAACACTATTTCCTTTTTAAAGATGAGGAAACCCAACATCCCCAGCCAACGTGGATGACTGAATTAAATAGTCTCATCCAAAAGCCACTTGATTAATTCTGTAGTCCACACAGACTAAGTTATCCAGATGATTGGCACATGTGAGGCCGTCTGCTCATTTTCCAGCAAGGCTTCATCACGACATCCCCTCCACTCGGCTGCCTGATGGATCGCCAAACAGGCAGAAACAGTGGCAGAAACAGGTATATCTAGGCAATGGATAAAGGGAACAAAGCCACTAGAACAAAGTACTCATTCATGCTACAATACGGAAGGGCCTTGCAAAGCTTATGCTAGATGAAAGGAGCCAACCACTAAAGAATACGGCCGGGTGCCGTGGCTCACCCCTGTGATCCCAGCACTTTGGGAGGCCAAGGCGGGAGGCTCACCTAAGGTCAGGAGTTCCAGACCAGCCAGGCCAACGTGGTAAAACCCCATCTCTACTAAAAATGCAAAAATTAGCTGGGCATGGTGGCACGTAGCTGTAGTCCCAGACACTCAAGAAGCTGAGACACAAGAATCACTTGAACCCGGGAGGCAGAGGTTGCAGTGAGCCAAGATCGTGCCACTGCGCTCCAGCCTGGGTGACAGAGTGAAACTCTACCTCAAAAAAAGAATATACATTGTATGGTCTCATGAAACAAAATATGCAAAATGGCAAATCCAGAGAGAGAGGAAGTAAATTAGTGATTGTCCAGGGCTGGGGGCAGAATGGAGAAGGATAGCAGATGGACAGGGCTGATTTTGGGGTGGATGAAAATGTTCTCGGGCTAGAGAGCAGTGATGGCTGCTTGCCACGGGAAATGTACTCAATGCTGCTAAACCGCGCATTTTAAAATGGTATATTTTATGTTATGTGTATTTCACCACAATACAAAATGTAAAATAAGAAGAAAGAAAGAAAGAAAGAAAGAAAGAAAGAAAGAAAGAAAGAAAGAAAGAAAGAAAGAAAGAAAGAAAGAAAGGGGCCAGGTAAGGTGGCTCACACCTGCAATCCCGACACTTTGGGAGGCCAAGGCAGGAGCACTGCTATAGGCCAGGAGTTCGAGACCAGCCTGAGCAACATAGTGAGATCCTGTTTCTACAAAATAAAAAATAGGCTGGTCATGGTGGCTCATGCCTATAATCCCAGCACTTTGGGAGGCCAAGGCAGGTGGATCACTTAAGGTCAGAAGTTCAAGGCCAGCTTGGCCAGTATCGTGAAACCCTATCTCTACTAAAAATACAAAAATTGGCTGGGTGTGGTACCACACACCTGTAAAGGATGAGCCAGGAGAATTTGCTTGAACCCAGGAGGTGGAGGTTGCAGTGAGCCACGATCGCGCCACTGCACGCTAGCCTGGGTGACAGAGCGAGACTCTGTCTCAAAAAATACGTAATAAATAAGTAAAAAATAAAACAGCCAGGAGTGGTGGTGCACTCCTGTGGTCCTAGCTACTGGGGAAGCTGAGGCAGGAGGATCACCTGAGCCCAGGAGTTTGAGGCTGCAGTGAACTATGATTATGCCACTGCATTCCAGTCTGGGTGACAGAGTGAGACCCCATCTCTAAAAATGATAATAAATAAATAAAAATAAGAAATAGAAGAACTGAAAAGGCAGAACCAACCTCCGTCTTCTGGACCAGGAGACAGTAAGATCATCTTTTTCTTTCTTTTCCTTCTCTCCTTTAATATTGGAACATTGTTTACACAACAACCAACCTGGGGGGAAAAAAAAAAAAAAAAGGAAAGAAAGAAGCAAAAGCCGAAACCGTCCGAGCAGCTGAAGTCTGTTATTTTGTCTACACAACACGGCGCAGCTGGTTCAAAACTGGATTTTAGTTTCCCTTTTCCCTCACTTTGGCTGGATGTTTTACCTTGGTGAATAAGCAATTTGAGAATGACTGGGGAAAAAATAATATTTTTACTCAAGTCTAGGTTTCCAAATTGCCCAATTAATAGAAGCGGGGGAAGTCCTTTCTTTGAAGGACCTGGCCTGAATCATTCGGAGCCAAAGTGAGTTTTGGTCCTGCTGCGAACGATGGAAAAATGACTCAACAGGAGGCATACCCTGCTTCATTCCCCCCTGGGGCCGAGAGAGGGGGCTTCTTATTTAGCAGGTGTACTGGGGTTATTAATCCTGCGGGAAGGGAAAAGCAACCCACAGAAATCCCAGTTGACAGTGGCTAATGAAACTGTGCTAACTCCATACAAGGAAACATGATGTAGCTATTAAATACGCTGCCTGCAAAAAATAATAAATAAATAAAGACACGAAGAAGGATTTTCATACAGACAAGTGAAATCGCACTTGAAACTATAGCACAATTGCAAGTGTAGGGACGGGGAAATGCCGGAAGCAAACACACGAAAACGCAGGGGCTGATTCCCTGGCCAGTCCTTATTTTGTTCTACATATTTTGTAAAGAGCGAGGGTGTTGCTTTTATAATCCAAAAACATTTTTTTTTTCCAAATATTTTCAGGGAATATCAACGACCAGGCTTCCCTTTGAAATGGCTTCCAGCTTGCAAATAGCCTGAACTCTTCTCTGCTCTCTGCCTGTAGCTGCAGCCACAGTAGGGGAGATTTCAGATCACAGGCAGAGAAGCCGCTGGCTGCGCTGCTCCTGGCCACCTCCCAAAGATGCTGCCTCGGCAGACGGCCGGAGAGAGACCCGACCCTGGAGAGGCCTGGTTATGGGCTTCTGGGAACACACAGCCTCCCACCAGGGCCAGGACCCCTTTCTCACAGAGAATCCAAGGGTCATTTTAGATCAAAGTTGAGGCAAGTCTCCCTGGAGTCTTCTTTCTAATGCCGGCCATTCCTGCCTCTCCCCATTACTGGTTGTGTGTCCTTAGGGAAGTCATTTGTACCACTCCCCAGTAGAAAGAGTGAGTTGTTGGCTGGGCTTGGTGGCTCATGCCTATAATCCAGCACTTTGGGAGGCCAAGGCAGGTGGATCACCTAAGGTCAGGAGTTCGAGACCAGACTGGTCAACATGGCGAAACCCCCATCTGTACTAAAAACACAAAAATTAACCGGGCATGGTGGAGTATACCTGTAATCCCAGTTACTCAGGGGCCTGAGGCAGAAGTATCATTTGAATCTAGGAGGTGGAAATCACATCACTGCACTCCAGCCTGGGCAACAGAGTGAGACTCCATCTCAAAAATAAAGAAATAAAATAGGCCGGGCATGATGGCTGACACCTGCAATCCCAGCACTTTGGGATGCCAAGGTGGGTGGATCACCTGAGGTCAGGAGTTCGAGACCAGCCTGTCCAACATGGTACAACCCATGTCTACTAAAAATACAAAAAAAAAAAAAAATGCAAGAAGCGGTAGTGAGCACCTGTAGTCCCACCTACTTGGGAGGCTGAGCCAGGAGAATCACTTGAACCTGGGAGATAGAGGTTGCATTGAGCCAAGACCACACACCATTGCACTCCAGCCTGGGCAACAAGAATGAAACTCTGTTTCAAAATAAATTAATTAACGTAATTTAAAAAAAGAGCGAGTTGTTCCAGTGAGATTCAAATAAGTAGGTCCCGGGGCTCTGACCCTGCCTCAGGTGTGAACCGCACATCCTGGCCAGTCTGTTCTGGTTCTTCACCTCTCTGGACAGTCCTGTGAGGCAAATGCTCTCTACCAAAGAGGAAATGGGCACAGAGAGGTGAAGCCTCCTGCCCAAAGTCACAGAGCTGGAAAACTGCAAAGCTGGCATTCGAACCCAGATCCTCGGCTGCAGAACCCAGGCTCTTGAGTTATTCCTCATTTTCATGTCCACATTGTCCCTCCGACTACACAGCTTAAGGATTGATACCACATTTGGCTGAGTCAACATTTGTGAAGAATCTCCAATGATAATAACAATAAAACATGTATTGTAAGGCCGGGAGCAGTGGCTCACACCTGTAATCCCAGCACTTTGGGAGGCCAAGGTGGGCAGATCACGAGGTCAGGAGTTCAAGGCCAGCCTGGCCAACATGGTGAAACTCCACCTCTACTGAAAATACAAAAATTAGCCAGGCGTGGTGGTGGGTGCCTGTAGTCCCAGCTACTTGGGAGGCTGAGGCAGGAGAATCGCTTGAACCAGGGAGGTGGAGGTTACAGTGAGCAAAGATCATGCCACTGCACTCCAGTCTAGGCGACAGAGAGAAACTTTATCTCAAAAAACAAAACAAAACAACAACCACCAAAAACAAACAAACAAACAAAAAACATGTATTGTGCAGCTACTTTGCTAAGTGCTTTTCATACTTTGCTTCATTTAATCCTTCCATCCGTCCCTGAGAAGTAGCTATTATTATCATGCTCATTTTATAGATGAGCAAATGAAGACACAGAGAAGTAAACTGACTCACCCTGCATCACACAGCTGTGGGCGCAGGCGGACCTAAAGCCACGGGTATCTGATATGGTTAAGATTATCAGCTCCATGGCTTGGAGATCACAGTTGGTGTCTACATAGGACCAGGGATGTTGGATTCTCCAAGGACTGTTTGTCCTGGGTATTTTTAGTCAACAGGGAGACTATAAATCTTGATCCCTGCTTGCAGCTGGGTGGCCATGCCCTGGGCCAGAGTGGTTCGTATGCTGAGTCTCCCTTTACTAGACAGAGACTGTGAGAGCAGTGAGTCTGCCCAGCTGTGGCCAGTGCCAGCAGCCAGCTGTGGATTGGTGGACATTGCAGCCCAGCTGTAGATCAGCAGACATTACCCACCTACAGGAGACAAGGAAGATGTTCTCTTCCCTGCAAACTAGGGGTGTGGCCCACAGAGAAAGTGTAAGTGTTCACTTGCCAGCCTTCCATACATCATAGCACACACAGAAACTGATGGGCTTAGGGACAGACAAGATCAGTTGCAGCTGTAAGCACCTAGCACAGCCACCTGCTCCCACAACACATTCCCACCCCAGGTTCAGGGGATCCACATCTTGGCATAAGAAGTGGAAGGCTGGGATCAGGGGGATCCCTCTCCCTTCCCTACCCTTTAGAATTTACTTTTCACTCAAAGGGAAAATAAAGAACTGACCTCAGAAAGGCTTTTAAAGGAACTCCCAGTGCATCCCAAGGAAGTGCTGTTTGAGTGTACATACCCAGCCTTAATGTAAAGATGCTGGTGCCCATTGGTAGATGAAAAAATGTTTGACTCTGCAATGAGTACATTTTAGTGGCCCATCGTTTGCAATTTGCAGCAATCCAGTATCAGTCAACACTTTTTGTTAATATACCTTTTAGAGAATAAAGAAAACCAGGAGGCCAGGCAAGGTGGACCATGCCTGTAATCCCAGCACTTTAGGAGGTTGAGGAAGGCAGATCAATTGAGTTCAAGTCTGGCCTGGACATCACGGTAAGACCCATCTCTGCAAACAAATACAAAAATTAGCTGGGTATGGTGGTACACACCCGTAGTCCCAGCTACTCAGGAGGCTGAGGTGGGAAGATACCTGAGCCCAGGGAGATCAAGGTTGCAATGAGCTGTGATTGCGTCACTGCACTCTAGTATGGGTGAGAGTGAGACCCTGCCTCAAAAAAAAAAAAAAAAAAAA
>PVKV010029769.1:0-23130 GCA_004027835.1 Alouatta palliata | reverse complement strand
AACAATGAGAACACATGGACACAGGGAGGGGAGCATCTCACACTGGGGTCTGTTGGGGGGAAAAAGGGGAGGGACAGCAGGGGGTGGGGAGTTGGGGTGGGATAGCATGGGGAAAAATACCAGATATAGGTGATGGGGAGGAAGGCAGCAAATCACACTGCCATGTGTGTACCTATGTAACAATCTTGCATGTTCTTCACATGTACCCCCAAACCTAAAATGCAATAAAAAGTATATATATATTAAAAAAAAAGATATGATTCCCAGTAATTCTTATTATATACACAGAAAAATTAAAGAATGTGCATTTAATTCTAACTTTTATAATAGAAATAATACAGCAAATAAAAGTAAATGTTTTTGTACCTATGCCTTATTTGTGTGTGTGTATATATATGTGCATGTCTGTGTGTATTAATAGACAGTTTTTGTGTGTGCATAGGTACAGATACATATTTCAATGACATATTTCAAAGAGCTACATCTATTTCAAGGATATATTATATATCTGAAGGATATATATATGTATTTCCAATATATATCAAGTTTATGCATATTTCAAGAATATTTATGTGTGTATATATATATGTATATGTGTGTGGGTATGTGTGTGTGTGTGTATATAAAATAAGGATAAATTTTCTTTTGCAAATATTTCCTGATTGTAGACCACAACAAAGAAAAGCAATGTTTTTGACAGAAACGAATTAATGTAAGTCCGCAAAAATATACTTTAAACAAGTACCTGAACAAAGTCATAGAACATAACTTCATACAAATGATAATAATTGGCTGCAATTGATTGATGCATCACAAACAGACAATGAGAGATACTTCAAGTTTATACTTGGTGTTTTCTTCCAAAGGCTGGAAAAAACTCTTTCCAAAAGGCCTTCTTATACAATACTACTTAGCACACTAGATAATGTAAAAGACTCCTAAGTCTGTCAAGGAAAAATATTAGAAAAATTATGAAATTAAATTTAGATTTCCTATAAGGGTGGAAATATGAGTTGGAAGTAGAAGTGAACTGGGAGAAATTTTCTTTTCAACAAATATGTACTTTTCTTCTCTTTCATCAACACTATCACAACATAATTTTCAGCAAATATGATATCTATTATTACTAGTTTAAATTATATAAAACTTCCTGTGTGTGTACTCTTTAAATTTTTTAAGTCAACATTATTTTTAACTGACAAATTGTATACATTTATGGGGTACAATGTGATGTTTTGGTACTGATATATGTATGCAGTACAGAATGATGAACTCAAACAAATTAACATATCATCCATCACATTACTTATCCTTTTTTTGTAGTAAGACATTTGAAATTTAGTTATTTTGAAATACGTAATACATTATCATTAACTATAGTCATCCTGCTGTACAGCAGATCTCAAAACTTGCTTCTTCTGCAACTCAAGTTTTATAACTTTGGACCAGCAATAGCCCATCCCTGTGTTCTGTTTCACCTTAATGAATATTTTTGTAATTATAAGAACTTTCATAGATGACATCTAGCCTTGCTGTTTTCCTCATAAGAATCTCAACCACACATTCTCTTAACAAAAGGGCTGTTGGTTCACTAATACTAATTCTATGTAGTCACTGCAGAATTAAAGACCTAGCGACAGTCCAGGGGGATCTGGCTCCTAAGCAAAAATTCAAGATTTTGGAAAAAATTATTCAGAGCAACACTACAGACACAACTACACGTTGGCACTTATGCTTAGAAACTACTAGTTGTCTATACTGATTTGCATGTAATACTTCATATTAAAAGGCATAAAGCAGTAATTTTTAAATACTTGTTGGATACAGAAAAGTAATATAGAAAATAATATAGTATATAGCAATATATACAGCTGTATGTTTTGTGAATAAAACAATTCATATTAATTTGTTATAAATTTTTAGAATTATAAAAACATTAGTGGCTTTTAGTTAATTTTTTTTCACCAAGTAATCATTGAGTGCTTCCTATATTTGTTTATTTTAACCAGCACACCTCTGATAAATGGGATACGCTGATATACAACGAAGTCTCATTACACATTTAAAGCATAGAAATCCATCTCTCTCTGCTCTGGTAGAAGAATAGTGTTCAGAGAAAAAAAGAGGGTAGGGTGAATGCAAACAACAGAAAGAAAGAGGAGAAGCAAATGTAATTAATAGAGTGTGGTTGATTTTACCCAGCTTTCTTCTCAGTGCTTATGCTAGGTGAATATGATATAGAAGGGTTAAGTTGGCTATTCCTTCAGGTAGACTATTCCTCTAGTGTGAGTGTCTTGATGTACTGAGGCTGAATCTAGGTTTTATAATGTAGAATATGATTTTTATACTGCACAACCTCTTAAACTATTCTTATCTAGGGCTCTAGCAACGACAGAGTGGTTTGTTCTTACTGACTGAAGGGATGTCAGGGAATTTTGAAGGAGCACATCACAAAGAAATTTTTGATTAAAAACAATTTTCACTTCACCTTCTTTAAGTCTCAAATCTCAAACTCAGACCTCCCTAGATCACCTTATTTAAAATTTCTGATCATAGATTTCACCCTCCCCCTATACACTTAGAATTATTCTTTCCCTGTGCTATTTTTCTTTTTTACATTTTTTTCAGCACCTTCAAATGCATTATACAATTTGCTTATTATTTAGCTTATTCATTTTTAAGTATGTCCTCACCAAATGCAAGCTCCATACAGAAATATTTTTTGTTTGGTTCAAGGATGTATTCTAAGTACCTAGAATGGAGCCTGGCTGCTAGAGGGGACTTAGTCATATTTGTTGAATGAAAGCATGAATAAATTTTCAAAAGCAATGCCCTTAGAACATTACCACTGAATAAGATGTGACTCCATTAAATGTTAATAAGCACCCGTGGCAGATGATCATGTTTCCTGCAGTGTTTTTAAACAATGTTCTTATCTAAAAGTTATCTTTAATGTAATATTAAAAAAATATAGTCCATAAGAAAACCTGGAATATGTAACTCAATTTTTAAAACTAATTGTTTTTTAATTTGTGAAGATAAATAGAAATACCTGAGACAAGTAAATATAAACAGATGAAGCATGTGTGGAGGAATCATTTTTTTCTAATAAATGCCCGAGCACAATTCATACATGATCAGGAGAAGTACTGAATTTAAGAAGATAGAAGTAATAAATAAAAGCAAAACAAAAACTTTAATAAACTGCAGTTTATTAGCAGCATGACGAGAGAGGCTAATTTATAGTTATTCAATTCTTAGAACTGGGCTTAATCCATAGGCAGACATAATATATTAGCACAGCACAAAAAACTCTTCTGTTCTATCTAATAAAACAATTACAATGCAAACTAATCATTCTTATTCCTAACATGAATACGGCATGATGAACTATTTTCATATTTTTTAGAACTCCCTGCAAACTAACTGCGCCAGGAGCACCACCAAAATTAAATCTAAGTAGCAGAGATTGTGAAATACACAGATAATTGCATTGAAAAGTTTTTCAAAGTGTACCTTCATAATGCAAATAGTATTGTTTTCATCATGTATAAGTAGAAAACTGTTTTTATAAAGCAAATCTCACCATTTGGAAAGTGTTAAAATATTTAAAAATCAGAGGTATGAGCATCCATTAACAAACTGATTTATGCTTTATTCATACATGACTGAGACAAAAAATGTGATGCCACAGTTCAGTCCATTTTAAGTAGCCAAACTGAAACTCCTAATGATATTTAGACTAACAGTAATTAATAATAATTTAATACTTAATGAAATACCTGATAACTTCAGATGCCTTAAGGAAAACACTGCAAGTTCAAAACTAATAAAGACTTCTTATTAAATGTAAGTGTAAATCACAGCTAATGCAAGGAAGAAACTGCTTTCCTTAAAACTTTAGGGCATTTGTGGCTCAGAGAAATGTTTAAATCTGGTGACCATTCTGAGTCACTTTCAGGCATTATCTGAAAGGAAAACTTACACTTAAGGCCAATCAACTAGTCACATTTTCGAAAACAATCTTCTTCACAACATAAAATGGAAGTTAAAAAAAAAAGCTGCCCATAAAGATGTCAAATTAATGAAAATATTTGAATTTTCTCACTGTCATAATACAAGATCTTTAGAATATTTTGACTATAGATTCTCAAACATTGTAATCAAAATGTTATTTGCAGTAGTTCAAGCTATAAAATATTTACAGACAGCATATATGCTATATTGTAACATCTGTTTATACAGTTGATGTAATTAGATAAAAAACTTCCCTGCCTGTCAATGTAATCTTGTAATGGGCATCATTGCTACTTGACTACATCTATTCATCTTCTATCCTGTTTTAATAACACAAGTGTCACCTAATAAATTATTCTTTGATCTTTCAATAAACTAAGCCTCTGCAGACAGAGGAAGGTGGAAGAGGTTAAATTGGCATTGATTATTTAAGACACATTCATCATTTATTTAACAATCTCCCTCATCACAAAAACTATTGTGTTTACAGGCCTGTGTTGAGACACTCTTAATTAATTTTTTTTTAAATCTTTCCACATGCATTAGAAGTCAGAGCACATTGCAAACTAACATTAGTTTCATGTCTCCTGACAAATCTGGTGCAGGATAGAAGTAGTTTATTGTACAAATCTTTAAACTTATTCAAGGCAGTGGCTTTTTAATAGATTTCATTATGCTTAATGTTTTCTGGGGATTCTGTTTCTTATCTTAAGCGAAATGTGTACCAACAGTTCTTTTCCCAAGGAAATTATATTAATGATGATATACAGTATCCTGATACTGACACCAATAAAACATGATCCATAATGATCTGTAAAAAACAATTTGTGCTAATGTTGGCAGCTTTAAGAAGAAAACAAGAGCATAAGAAACATACATAATGTACAAGATTTCTATTAGATACTTACGATAAACACTATTTGAAAATTACAAATAGATATTTGGGTGTATAGAATATTTTTGAAAGTTAAGGTGAAACTATATTTCCTTAGAGGGAAAAAGAAAAAAATACTATAAATTGAAGAATAATGATTCTTATTGCATATAAAATGTTAAAAAATATTTACAAATAAATATTGAAAAATGTAAAAAATATATCCTGGTCATGGAAGCAACTGTACTACTTATGAATCATATATTTCCAGTTATGTAATTCATTATACTCAAAGCGTTTGCTTATTTTTCATTTCTTTAAGTATTTCCATCCCCAGTTTTTCACATGCAAAATGCCATAAAGTTTAGTACTACAGTTACATCTAGTTGCTTTCATAAGTTTGTATATGCATATTTAATTTAATTTAGAAATGCATAGAAATTTAATTTGCTCATACAAAGTGGATTCTTTACGGACTCACTGTCAAAAAAGTATTATTCTATAACCTTAACTAAATACAGTAAAATACATTAAATTATCACTATGACATATGAAACAAGCTAGAAACAATTAAGATTTAATGAGGATTAACCATTACCATGCCTTTATTTTAAATTTTTATTTACATATTTAGAGAACTAAATGGCATTGATGTAAGAAATATTGTAGAAATAAGAAAATTATGAGGCATGGATAGGCAAATACATAATAGGCTGCTGGTAACTATTGTGTTAGAATAACTGTCCACATATTAGTCATTTCCCCAGAGGTGTCATTCATTGCTCAGTAGCCCATTCTCACAAGTAGTCACTAACAGTGTCACATAAAATTGGCGGTGTTACATAAAAGTCTTACATTTTATATTTATATTGTCATTTTAAAAGTTCAAATTCAGTCTCCCAAACATTGTTTCTTTAAATTGAATAAAATTGAAAATTTGAATCCAAATGCATATTTGTTTTCCCTTTTCTGAACACATTACTTTACGTAAAAGACTAGACTCCCCACAAAGGGCAGGTGTAGTAAAAAAAGGGGCTTCATTTTTCTGAAATTCAGTTGACGTATTTAACAATTGGGGGCTTTGAAATAAGTGGGTTCTAATTCAACTTGTAGTCCCTGTGTTGTATGATGTTTTATTGGAAAAATGTTTAATGAAAATTATGGTTTTACTACTCATATTGAACAAACTCTCCAGCTTGCAGATTTATACATACAAAGATTATTTATAAAATACGTATTGGATTTATGTCCTAAGTACTAGCATATAAATATTTTGTATTAAAAAAAATTAGGCAGGTGGCGGTGGCTCATGGCTGTAATCCCAGAACTTTGGGAGGTCAGGGCGCACAGGTCATTTGAGGTTAGGAGTTCAAGATGAGCCTTACCAACATGGTGAAACCTGGTCTCTACTAAAAATATAAACACTAGCTAGCTGGCCATGGTGGCGGATGCTTGTCATCCCAGCTACTTGGGATTCTGAGGTAGGAGAATCGCTTGAACTCAAAAGGCAGTGGTTACAGTGAAGTGAGATCGTGCCACTGCACTCCAGCCTGGGCAAGAGTGAGACTCCATCTCAAATAACAACAACAACAACAAATTTTTAGACAGGAAAAAAATCCCCTAAAAAAGACAAATATTGAATTACTTGTGGTAAATCCTCTTTAAGTACCATAAAAATTATTTCTTTTTAAAAATAGATATCAATGTAAGTTAAATAATGTACAACACTGCTAGAAGCACTTTAGTCACAAAATTGAGATCTAGAATTTAGATATATAGAATAAACATATTTTTAAAATAAATGTAATAGAATAATTTTTAATTCACAGTTTTTAGTGTTCTTATTAATTAAAAAAATAAGGTATCTAAACATTTGAAATCAATTTGTGCAGCAATTCAAAGCTTTGGTTTATTTCCTAAAACAGAACAGTAGTTTTATATAAATGTACTAATATAGTCTGCAAGGCAACACAAAAGTAGCATCTACGTCTGTTACGTAACACAAAAACATGTAGATAAACATATAATTTATCATTATCCATTATCATAAAACTTAAAATTATCTCCATTTTATTTCTAGTTATCAGCAAAGTGCTAAGAATAATAATAAATGTTTTTAAATAGAAGAGCGGGTCCTCATACATGTTAGCTACAATATGAAATTAAGTTCTTTATTTTTTCATCAAGGGGAAGTTTAAAGTCATGAATTTAGGCAAAATGCAAATTTCTTGGCCGTGTTTAAGAAAAAGATGGGTATTTATATCAATGTTTTCCCAAATCACCCTTGTTACTAGATGCAACATTGTATTAAAACATGTTTTACAATCCTATTTTGACAGTTCAACAAGTATTTTGCACTGACAGAAAAATATTAACTTTCAATTAAATTACTTTCTGCTGAAGTCCAAGAGCTAAAACATTATTTTAAATTTTTCTTCAAAGTTTTTTTTGCTTTTAAGTGTCTGCATGTAAAAATGATGTGCTTCACCTTTGGTAATTACAGACCTAGTAACTTTATTAAACTATTAATAAATTACTTAATGCTTTCTTAAAAATAAATTGCCATAATTTTCTAATTCACTAATTCATAAAACTACATCAAAACTGTTGTTTTTAAAAAAATAATAAGACATTGGTATGCTAGTTGCTCCTGTAATTATCTTTTTTAGTTCCAGAAGGTATTTAGGATTGTTTAAGAGCAAAAAATGAATGGTGCACTGCTAAATCCGGTTACATCAAGGCATGGACACAGCAGCCGCAAGGGTAAATAAGTTGTGGAGGTCTGAATATCAATTATGAAGATAAAAATGGTTTTACAAACCTACTTACATCATAGCCTAGTAGTTCAGTCTGTGTGGATTTATCTACTCTTGAAGCAAAAGCCTTCTGTAAATGCCGGACTTTTCCCTGCAAAAAAAAAAAAAAAAAAAAAAAAAAAAAAAAAAATTAGAAACAAAAAAACCACATTATTGGTAAGGTGTATACTTCTATACCAATATTCTCCACTTACTAAAATTTGACTAGTGTATAATTCATGTTCTTTTCTGTGTATACACTTTGCTCTGTTAGTGCTCTTAAAATAAGCTTAAATATTTAGAGCTTTAATTTTTAGGTCACAACTGTCCCACCATAGGCACAGCAGAAGAAAACTCTACTACAGTTCAACATCACAGTCACAATGTGCTTAAATCCAAGACCAAATTCGTATGCTTTGTTTCCTGTTATCTTTTTTTAATAACTGAATTGTTATTATTTTGCCGATCTAGTTTCAGAGCATTTATATTTGAAATAAAATTATTCTCAATAAATGACCTAATGGATTCCACTTAATTTGTTTTAATTTTGTTATGCTTCTTGTTTCCAAAAACCTCTACACATTTAGGAGTGTCTACTTTAAGGGACTGATACTAATTCAACCCCATGATAGCCAGGGAAGGGAAGTAATCCATGAAGGGGGTTGGGATTTCACATTTCAAATGTGAAAGTATGATTTCTGAGTAAACTAATATGACTGTGCTTCTTGCTGGGACCTTCTCTTCTCATTCCTAAATATGTCACTTAAAATGAGATCTTTAGTTTAATTATTATGTAGTGTATTTACTAAGTGCCTCCCACAGATGAGAGTGTTTACTCACATGGTCACATCTTATCTTCAAATATTTAATATAAATACCATTCATGTTAAATAAAAACAGTACAGTTTAGGAAGTTTAAGTAACTTGAGACAGTTTTCAAATAAATTCATGTGATTTTACTAGATTGCGTTTTCCACTTGTTTTAAAGCAAAATGTATATTATAATCTTTTCTTTTCAATAATTAATAAGATAAAGGACCGTGATTTAATTCCTCCTTTTCCAGGATTGACAATGGTTATCTAGAACCTCATAAGAATTCCAGTTACACAAAATTCCTCCATCTTCACCTCCCTTCCTTTTCTGTTCCTTCCCCTTCCCTCTTCTCCTTTTTCCCTCCCTCCCTATTCCCTAACTCTTTCCTTCATTGCTGGTCGGTATTTGCAAGATTATCTGAGATGCTTAAAGAAGTATGTACATCATTTATGTAAATATAATTTAGTTTACCTTACTGAAATACAGAAAAGAAATATTTTATGTTCTATTAATGTCTCATCACTTCTGCTTCCCTAATCACAAAACATCTAGTGCTGCTAGCTAGAGAAAAATTAAATGCAGATTAGATCATGTAGGAAGATGTTACATGAGTAAGGTAAAAGGTTTTAATTATTAGAAAAAGATAAATAAAAATGTGGCTGCATTTTCTAAACTAAATTTCAAATGAGAAAAAACAAATTGTATTTATTTAGATATAGTGATTGGGATGAAGAAGACAGGGAGAGGTAATAGGTAAAGGAGCAATAACATTGTCCATCATTCAAAGTTTGTTTAGGAAAGTTTGATTAGCTACTTTTGAGACAGATTGGAATCATAAGTATGTGAAAAGTAAATTTTGTTGTAAATCTGTAATTATATAAACTTTTGTGTATAAATTAGAGTCTATGCACTAATGTATAGAGCAGGGGAAAACAGCTACAAAATGCTTCCATTATGCCACAGCTCACATTTATATTTCAAGGCTTTCATCCTGTGGATAGGAGTTGGAAAATGTTGGTAACTTCTGGATTACTGGTCTGAGTTATAAGACTTAGGAAATTCAAATAACGATAAATAAAATTCCAAACAACTTTATTAACAAATAGGATAATCAAAATGAGGGGAAACAAACAAAAACTTTAAATAAAGAACAGTTATATTTGTAAATCAAAAAAAAAACAGACATTTCTAGTGAATGTCACTGTCACTCCCTCTTGTAAGCATTAGTCACAACAAATGCTGTATTTGAATTATTTATTATGGTATTATGTATGAACATGTGTGTCATATTCAAATGCAAAGAATAAAATCTAAGTTTCCTATAGACTTAGGTACAAATAATTAAAAATTAAATATTTTATTTAGTGTAATAGAGGGCAGTAAACATCAAAGTTTATGACAAATGTCTATCACATACAGTTAGAAAATTAAATAAAGACTACATAGCTTTCAGAAGATAATTCTTGATGGAGATCGTATATTTCTAAATGGTAGATGGAAGTTTATTGATTGATAAATTGAATATGTAATAAAAGGAGTTTTATAGATAGCCAAACAGAAAATGTGCCACAAAAGTAGCTATTACTGGAGGGTAGAATTGCAGATAATTTTGATTTCTTATGTAATAAATGTATATGTATTAATTTCATAAATACATACATTTATCAAAGATATAGAAAAAAGTATCATCATATGGTTTCAATTTCACATTGATTTAATATAATGATTAAAGTCTTGATTAAAATTATTATCAGTTTATTTCAATTTAGGGAAATTTCACCTACATGATATAATTTTATTTGTATTTAATCTTTTATTAAATACATATTATGGCTATTGCTTAGGGGGCAGGGGACACGAAGGGAAAAAAAGAAAATATATCCCCTTCTATGAAGAAAATTCCAGTGTGAAAGTCAGAAAAATAAGAGATTATTAGCATTCTATAGGAAAAATACAATTACCACAGAGAGAGCCAGAGATGTATGTATATGGAAAAGGTATGTTGGAGAGGGGACATACAAAGGAGTTAAATAATTTGGAATGCAGAAGCTACTGAAGTCCCAGCTAAGACCAGAAAAATGAATTATTATTAGCCAATTTTGGAACTGAGTGATACAGAACCTAGGAAGGCAATCGAATTTGCAAATATTTGGAAGTCAGAGAGACCATGACAAAGATATGTATAAACAGCTACTACTTCAAAATTGCCTAAGGGGAGTCACTTAAAGGGACAATGTGATGCATGAGAGTAAAGCGGTAAGTTTATGCCAGAAAGGATAGAATGCTATGGTCAAAAGATTTGAGAGTCAGCTCAATTTTCAAAATATGACTTTATAATTAAAGATCATAAAATATTTTAACTAAATTATGATGGAACTTATTTAAATACATCCTTCACTTTATATTGTACATAAAAAGGGATATATATGTATGTGTATATACAGAGAAAGCAATATGGAGAAGAAAAATCGTGGAAGTGTGCTGAGCTTTGACCAGCAATGAATTTACACTGTGTGATTTAAAGTGGCTCTCTTTCAGTGTTCTCCCAAGGTAAGCAGACACTGTAATTCCTTCTTGTAACCTCTCTCAGAGATAGTGAAGAATTAAAACAATTCAATTTGTGGGAGATAAATTTTGTAACTAAATCTAAACCCCTGAGAAAATATCTAATTATCTTTAAGCTTCCTTTCATGCAATAACAAAATGAACCTCTTATTTTTTCACATTTATGATTAATAAAACACGTGCTTAGAAAAAGCAAAAAATTAAGTGTAGCATATTATGTAAAAAAGTAAAACTGAAATGGGATGAAAAAGACAAATTTTGTGGTTTAGATTTATTGCTAAATTTCCATATAATCTGAGTCCTGAATATGTGTGAGTTAAATTATATTGCTATATGAATAAAAATGTTTTTCCTCTCTAAGTTTTCAAGTTATTTCATCTGAGATTAAAAGTAATATAATAACATTTGTATAGGCTGGGCACAGTGGTTCATGCCTGTAATCCCAGCACACTGGGAAACCGAGGCGGGCAAATAACAAGGTCAAGAGATTGAGATCATCCTGGCCAACAGGGTGAAACCCCATCTCTACTAAAAATACGAAAATTAGCGGGGCATTGTGGTGTGTGCCACTAGTTCCAGCTACTCAGGAAGCTGAGGCAAGAGAATTGCCTGAACCCAGGAGATGCGGGTTGCATTGAGCCGAGATCGTGCCGCTGCACTTCAGCCTGGCAACACAACCAGACTTTGTCTCAAAAATAATAATAATAATAAGACTGTATAATAAAAATTAGCATTTATGTAAACCTAATAAAATATATAAACTTATTAAGGGTACTAAATTATACTCACATTCCTTTTCCTTCTGTAAGCTTTACCACTTTAATTATTACTACTCCTAATAGATACCATTAGTAGAATGTATGTTATATGCCAGGCACTGTATCAGGTAATATATATCTATAAGAATCCTCTCCAGAATATACAAAAGCTGCATTTTTGTTCCTTTTATAAAAAACAGCAAACTGATACTTTTTAAAAATCAGTTGCTAAATTTCACACAAGATAGTAAGTGGAGTAGCCAAGATGAAAAGTGTTTCTTGTTGGTCTCTAAACCTTAGTATAGCATCTCTGTGAAGATACTGTAACTCTTTTAAAAAGCTTACAAATAGTGTTGCTGCTTCCACATTACATATTCAAGGAAACATATCAAATATGTATTTTTATACTTGATGTACAGCTAGTAATTACAGATGAAGATAAAACTATTTTTGATGTCCACTTTGTCTATATTTTCTTGCAGATGCAATATTAAGTCCTTTTTTTTCTACTGTGGAAACAATTTAAGATTACCTAAGATTTACCAATGTATTTCCTGTAAATGCACAAATCCACAGAACACCTACTAATATAAACATCATCAGCAATGCATTTTGGAGCACAAGTTTGGAATAGAATGATAAAGTCAACATAGAGTTATAACACAAAATTGGAAGCAAGAATTGAACCAAAACTAAACGTTGAAAGGTATGAAATCCTTTTGATAGCAATGATATTATCAGTTCAAGCAGGGTAATCTAAAAATATATTCTGTTTAAACTGTTAGAATCATTTCTTGGATATGCGTAGTGCATGCGTGTGAGTGTGAGAGAGAGAGTGTGTATGTGTGCGTGTTTTACACACTGGATAGTCATAGAATCTGACTCTATGACATATCATGTCTATATAAAAATGCAGGTTCCTAATTTTTAGGCCTTTAAAATTTGGTTTTATTACTAAAAAATATTTGTCTCTTGAATGAGCATGAAAGATATAGTAGGTACTACTGATATATCCATGTTTTTGCATTTGCATGTGTGCACACTCAAGTACATGCCGCTGAGGAAGCACCGAAGCAGAGGAAATGTGGTAGAGACCAAACCCGAGACAAAGTCACAGCAAAGCCAGTACAACCGGTTTTTAAAATGAAGCCTCAAGTGACTAGGGATATCTAACGTCTTTTACTCCAGCTGTTCAGTGCAATAAAACAAGCTGAAATAAAAATACTCAATCCCAAAAACTAAGTCCAATTTATCTTAAATTTCCATTTTAATTACCAACATAAAAGTTGATAAAATTTATCAACAAGATGAAAAAAAGATGAACTTTTAAAAACTTGAACATGATGGCCTATGTACAGTAGTTTGCTTTAGAATCTATAATAAAAAGAAATGTATACACATTAATTAATACAATTAACAGATACTGGTATAGGAAATATATGTGATAGTGAATACACACTTACTGAATATGTACCTTGAGGCTGAAGGAAAGAGAAAACATTTGTGCTGCTATCCAAAATTTGCAAAAGAAAGTTTGACAAAATATAGGTTTAAGTTAGAAAAAGATTTTTTTTTAATGTAAAAAGAACACCAAGTCTGCTTAAAATAGTATCATCCTAAATTTAGATCCTAAGTCATGAATCTAAAGGTAAAGCCTATGGAAAGAGAAATATTCTAGAAAACCTGACACTGTAAAAGAGGAGAAAAGTTACCTTTTAAAATTGAAAAGTAATATAATTCAACATGAGAAAATTCACAAAGTGTCTGAGACAAGTTTAAACTAAAAATTAGGTGGGACAAAGAGAATTCGATCATCATCTTGTAATGGACTTCAATGTCAATTATAATTAATTATTTAAATAAAACAAAAGCAGGAGAGACAGAGAGAGAATCATAGGAATTGCTTACTGATGCTAAGGCCAAAGATGAGTTCAAGAATGAAAAGGTAACTTTGTACAGATCACGTTGATCATCATCACCAACCTTCAGTGAGGGTATAATAAGGGAATGTGTTCTCTTTCCAGGGTCCACAAGGGGGCAAAGTTTTAAGGGCAAGAACTTCCCAGCGCCATACCCCCCTCCCATCTCTCTCCATCCGGGAGATTTAACAGTTTATGTTTAAATTTAACAGGCATGAGAAGAAACTAAGAGTCAATCACCCCAGCAGAAGTTTAAAGGAACTCCTTTCATTGGTCAGAGGTCTTGGAGAACGTGGGGGTTCCTCCCAGATTAAAAGTCCCCTTCTTCCACACCCCTTTGGACTCCATGTTTGAGTCCCCTTCCACGAACACTCCCTTCATGAAAGTCGTCTTTCTCTGTCTTGGATATCCTCTCTGGAGTCCCCTTCCACACTCCTCATAGAAGTTTTCTCTCTTCTTTTTTTCCTCTTTTCTCTACCTAAATAAAATCACTTTCGGCAGAAACTCTGTTTAAAGTTGGTATTTACTTCTATGAGTGTACAGCACACCTGCTGTGGTCCCTTCTCTCATTCTTAAGAGGGTGGAGACCAAAAATCTACAAGATTCCCTCTGGGGAGCTGTGCCTCCCCAGCATCCCAAAAACACAGTTACAGAACCAGCGACCACGAAAGGACAAAAAAGTGCATTGTAAAAAAACGCTGAAGACATCAATAGAATTTTCAAGAAGCACAGCCAAGCAAATAAAACCTCCTCTCATAGAACATTAAATTTCTTGGAGCTATCAAGGAAACACTAAACTTTATTATTATTTTTTGTTGTTCTAGAAAATTGCTAAGATTAAAAAAAGGGAAACATAAAACGAACTTATGCAATGATTACCTAGTTTCAACAGTGGATATTGGAATTAAATAAGAATAAAGGCTGGCTCTCTCCATATTGCTAAGTTCCTGCAGAGAATTCTAGGGAGTCCAAAGAAATCTGGAATTGGAATGTGGCTTTTTAAGTAAGTAGCAAAGTTTATTTTCCAAGATAAGAGATTAGAACATATTTTATTCCATGGTTTTTAAAGCTTTATTTATAACTTCAATATTTAGACTTACATTCTGTGAGCCTTTATTCATATTCTTGGCCTGAGACTCACAAGTGTTAGTAGCTGGCCTGTTACTGAGCTGTTTTCAGTTTTTGGCTTCCCATACCTCAGGAAAACCAATGTGAGATTTTAAAAAATTGCAGAAAATGACAAAGGGATAGGAAACTGATTTCATGTTTGTATGTTTAAAAATTGGGTCAAGACTCGAAACACAAACAGAAAGAAAGGAATGTCAGTAAATCAGTAATACAACATCTGGATAACATATTTATTTTTATTCAGCCTTATGCTACCTGAACTAGAAAACTAACTGACATCCTTCTCTGCAACCACTTTGAGAGTACATTGCAGGTGATTTCTACAAGAAATAAGAGGGCTTACATAATTAAACAGTACATTTTATATTTATGGAATTAAATATCTGTAAGAGATTGTACAAACTAAAAATATGACTAGATTTAAGAAGAACTTGGGTGATTTCATTTATGAATCAGATAGACTGATAAAAAATATGAATTGGAAAAGTGAGTATCTGTAGAGATTGAAATAATTAGGTATATTTGTACCCAGATAACTGTGTACCATATTCTAGATGTAAAGCCTAAGTAGTTTTGTTTTGATTTTTGTTTTTAACAAGAAATGTGGTTTGATTCTGTGTCCCCACACAAATCCCATGTTGAATTATAATCTCTATGTGTCAGGGGAGGGCCCTGGTCAGAGGTGACTGAATCATGAGGGCAGAGTTATCCCTTGCTTTTTTCTTGATAGTGAGTTCTGTTGTTTAAAAGTGTGGCCCTTGCCCCTTTGCTTTCTCTCTCCTCCTCTCTCTCTCTGGCCACTGTGTGAAGAAGATACTTGCTTCCCCTTCTCCTTCCATCATGATTTTAAGTTTCCTGAGACCTCCCAGTCATGCTTCCTGTTAAGGCTGTGGAACTGTGAGTCAATTAAACCTCTTTTCTTCACAAATTACTCAGTCTCAGGTAGTTCTTTATAGTAGTGTGAAAATGAACTAATACAATGTGAGTTGAACTATGATTTCTATTTCAATTCCAACATTGCTAGCTTCCAGATTTTTTTCAAAGAGTACATTGCACTATATATAAACACAGGCAAAGTTTCACTAATAATGGATTATACAACTATATATTTGATTTATTTAGTATTTATGACAGGCTAATCCATTTCTTCTAGTTTAATACTCGTATCAGTAAGGTAAAGCTAATTAAGAAAGGCCTCATAAAGAGGGACATAAAAGAGATAGCTTTGAGTTAGATCCTTCAGAAAGTAGGAACATGAATTTCCAGGGTAAAAACAGTGGGCATTTAGTGACTGACCAGGAAAGGCATGATGGAAACTCTGATTGGAAATATCACCTAAATTGTTTTGGCTCTGCCCCTCCACATTGAAAACATCAGTTAATTACATTTCTAACATGTATTTCACAATCACTTCTTTTTTTATCTGGCGCCTCCACCCCAGCCTACTACCTAGGGTGCACAGGGGAGTAGAATATAGATGTGTGCTGGGTGTGTACAAGCTACCACCACCTTTTATTCTAATGGCCTCAGTACTGTCTGAAACAGTGTACTCCCCAAATTCATGTTTACTTGGAGCCTGTGAATGTGACTTTATTTGGAAAGAGGGCCTTTGCAGATGTAATGAAGTTAAAAAGAGATTATACTTAATAAGAATGGGCCACAAATCCAGTATGACAAGTGTTCTTTATAAGAGGGACATTTTGGACACAGCTACACAGACACACAGAAGGTCATGTGAAGACAGAGGCAAAAACTGGAAACTGTAGATCCATCTATAAGCTAAGCAACTTTAAAAATTGCCAGCAACCACTCAAAGCTAAAAGAGGTCAAGAAGAATCCTTTTATAGAGCCCTCAGAGGGAATACGGTTCTGCCCAGATCTTGATTTCAGATT
Organism: Alouatta palliata; assembly: GCA_004027835.1. Taxonomy (NCBI): domain Eukaryota; kingdom Metazoa; phylum Chordata; class Mammalia; order Primates; family Atelidae; genus Alouatta; species Alouatta palliata. The sequence continues at coordinate 6,367 of PVKV010029769.1, read as the reverse complement.
TATGGTCTCAAGAAAGATTTGTGAGAAAATAAATTTCAATTATTTTAAGTCAGCCAGCATGTGGTTCTTTGCTACAGAAGCCACAGGAAACTAATACAGCCTCCTAACTCATTTTCCTGTCTTCATCCATACCTTCACTCCATAGTTTCTGTAAATAATAGCAGAGTAAAATGAAAATGTAATTTGGATCATATCAGTCTCCTGCTTGAACACATAAATGGTTTTCCATTCCAACAGAGTAGTCACAAAGCACAGGTAACAAATGAGCATCTGAAATGCAGCTACTGTAAACTGATATGTTTGTATCAAATACACACTGGATTTTAAAACAATCAGTACGAAAAAATCTCATTAATAAAATATCTCATGAATAATTTTATATTTATTACATTTTAAAATCATATGATTTTGAATATATTAATTTAAGTAAAATGTATTTGGCATGCTAAATTACACAAAAGACTACCATTTGCTTCTTGTTTTATACTCCCATTGCAGCATTCTAGTTTATATAATAAAAATTAAACTTTTTACCATGATGTACAGCCACTGCCTTACATCACCCTTATCTATTATGTTACCTTCATCTCATATTAATACAACTCTTTCACTTACAAACATGACACTCCTCACACTCATTTTTTTTTCAGTTTCTTCAATGGATCAAGATTTTTACCACTTGAGGAAGTTTTAACATACTGTTCCCTCCATTTGGAATCTTCTGCATATTATGTGTCACTGCCTTACTGATATTCTTTTTTAAAGTAGATTCTTATCTCAAAGTGATTCTCTGACTTAATATCGTTTTTTGCTAAATGTCATTTTGACTGACAATTATTTCCTTTATTTGCGGTTTGCCTGTATTTGGTCTGTCTTCTGCATTAGTATTTAAGTTCCTTACAGCAGGGACCATATCTACTTAAAACCATATTGACGCCACACTTCCTTATATACTTTTGGGCACACTCTAGATACTAAATACTATTTTTAATAAATGAAGAAGTGGATAGATGAGAGAATATGCATCAGGCTTGAGTGATATCAGAGATCAGCTTTGAATTTGACATTCGCAGAAGCATTTGCTATTGGAAGTTAATACTGATGACATGACAAGTCCAGCAAAATTTCTGGCATTTATATCATATACAAATTTAAGTAGGGAAAGACTGGAAGCAAAATATGAACTAAGGGCTCGTTCCAGTAATTCTAGCCTATAAAGATACTTTCAGATAAGACAAAAAAAAAAAAAAAAAAAAAAAAAAAAAAAAAAAAAAAAAAAAAAAAAAAAAAAAAAAAAAAAAAAAAAAAAAAAAGGAAGAAAAAAAAACAGTGAAAAGAGAAAAGTGAGGATATTAAAGAATGAGTAAAAATCAAATATGTCTGAGAAATGGATACTGTAGCATCAGGTGAGAAACGTTTTTTCAATGCACAGATTAGAATGTCTTTTTTAAAAAGATAATCTTGTATACTCTAATTTCACTATTGCCTGAATTTTACATTGTGAGTGAAAAATTATTGAGGTGATTCATCCAATGAAGGTAATTAGGAGCAAAATATAATGAATACAGACGTATCTTCTATAGGAAATAGGTCTAGAAGATTTTTTTGACTCATCAAGTCCCAAACGTTCCCTTACTAGCAGCATCCTGGTCTAAACACACCCATTCTGTTTGTAAGGGTGACTCTCCATTCCCCTGGCCCATATTTGCATGTGGGTGTTTCTGCTCTACTTCTGTCTCTCACTTTTCTTGATCTATAAACTGGTAGGTGACCTTGGGATAAAGAAACATAGTCTGCTTCTTATTGATATGATCTGTCCACAGGATAAAATTTCAACTTGTCTAGGCATAAACTTACAGGATCTTGCTCTGTGTTAAAGGTCTGCAATTTTCCCTTTGTGTCAGCAACTCCAGTAGGTCACTTCAGTTCAGGGAAGAATGTACTAGAAGCTTATATGGCTGCATTCCAATACAAGTTAGGATAGCACTGCATTATAGTTCAAAGTCTCTGAATAATCTATTTTGCAATTTGTTGCCCCCATCCTTAAGCCTCAAGACACATGCACACACACACACAAACATACATTCACACACAGAATGAATTTGGAATAATAGGGTTTGAATACAGGCATTGAGAAGATTTAGGAGAGTTAAAATAGCATTGAATAATACAACAACTATAAATCCTTAATTCAACCTTGAAAATTGTTCTTATTAAGAAATGCTTGCATCACTAAAAACAGAAACATGTCTACAATATTGAGATTGACGCCTTGAATACATGACAAAGATTTCTCAAGCTTTAATTTGCTTGATATTTTTATTGAGGAAGATCAGGATATAATACCCTGCCCACTTAATCACTATGATTTAAAAGTGAGATTCCTATTTTAAAGAAAATATCATTTTTTAGAAGGTTGTGAGCATTTTTTTTTCTGGTATTGATTTAATTTCAATGTGTATAAAAATTCTTATAGTAAACAATAAAGTGACACAAAAGTCTCCAAGACAGTCATTCATTAACAGTAGTATGCTGATGACAGCATTCCAGAAACACAAGCATAAGGGAGACAAGAAGAAGATCACTAAACACTTGCAGAGTCAGCACAGCAGTACAGGTTGACAATCGGCTAGAAAACAATTGATGTCATGAATCAAACTTCACCAGGCAAACTGTATACACAGATCAAACTTCACTGACAAACTCAGGAAACTCTGAGTGCCATGAAATGCATTATCCTTCAATTTTCCTTCAGCACAGTCATAAGCAAAAATTAAAAACAAAATCTCATATAATTTGAGTAGCAAAATATAATAAGAAAGAAAACTTGAAGAGATTATATGTGACTAGAGGAATTACTCAGTTGCTTTAGATGTTGGTTTATTCATCTTTTAAATAGAAATGGTAGGAAAAGACATTTAAAGCTGGACTTAATTGATTCCAACAAATATTTAATGAGTATCTATAATTTATTAATTCATCCATCAATAATGATAGTACGTTTAACTATGCAAATTAAACTGTGCTCACTTTTTCTCTTTGTGTAATTAGAACTAAAATAAAATTGTATATTTAAATATGCATTGTATTATTTTGTTTATTTATAAACAAAACCAGTTATGTGACATTTTGGTTAATTGTTCACAGTGAGCCCTTTCAGAGTCCAACTCCTGAGTAGGACACGACGCCACTCTGCAGCGAGCAGAAGAGGTGCAGACTCTGTGCAAAAGAGAGTGGAATGTATAGACAGCAGCACACAATGCTCTCATTACATAGAGAGTGGTAAGCAAAAGGTCATTGTTCTCACTGTTTCACTACTCCTAGTTCATAACAGAGATAGACTTCCAAAAAGCAAATGTATTAATAGGTAAAAAAAGATCAGTTTTTATAAGTGATATAAAGGGAAGTTAGGAGAGAGAATAACATAAAGATGCCATTTCTATTTGATGCTCAGGGTGGGCCTTACTGAAAAAACGACATTTAAGGTTATAGGTCAAGGACACAGCCAGGCAGTAAGCGAGGGAGTGTTTCAGAGAGAAAAACTAGATAAAGCTCAGGAGGAGTTGGGGAAGAATGTATGCATTTTTTCTCAAGAAACTAAAAAAAAATTTCTATAATGTGAGTAGAACTTAGTCAGCAAGGAGAATATTGGCACAATTGTAGGCTCCACAAAATGCTAGATTTTATGTTTGGGTCAGTGGGAAATCATAGAAGTGCTGTTGGCACAATTCAGTTGTATTTGATCAACATCATTCTGTCTGTTGCATGCAGCAGAAATTAGAGGTAGGAACGATATAGGAGAAAGAAAATTTAGAGGATAATGCAATCATATAGAAAAAATGCTTCTGCAAAAGGTATAGAGTCCTATTTATTTTCTAGACTCAAAATAAGAGCTAGATTTAAAAATGAATAATTAATTGTAATAGGTAGATTTAGCAAAATGGAAAAGTTGAGAATAACTCCCAAGTTTCTGTTCTGATCAAATGGGAAGCTGGTTGGTGGTGACATTCCTGATATAAGAAACTCTTCCAGAGGAGCAGGTTCAACTGGAAATGGGTTGAATGGATGATAAAGAAGCAGGATGAACTGAAAATAAAGGTGAACGGGAGACAGTGAACATATTGAAAAGTGTGATAACTATAAAACATCCAAGCAGGAAAGTAGTGAGATACATCATATAAGAGGGTTTAGCTGATGAAAACCATAGATACTGTTAGCATCTGGGCTAAGAACACAAGGAATCTTTACATGAATGCATTCATTATTCAGACGGTTTCCAACATGCTGCTTTTCTGACCAGGTCCCCTTATTGTTCCTGTCACACATACGTACTTCCCTGTGAACGTCTCCTTCCTCCACTCAAGGCACATGGCTAATGCCAGAACTTTCAGGCACTATAATATGATCACACTGTCATGGTTCATTGATTTTCAAGGAACAGATCCTCTTCCCAAGCTAGAATAGGGAACTTTTCTGGCAATTATGGTATAAGGAATAAAAAGAAAATTAGCATTTTTTGTGGTGCCTAAATCAAAAGTAAAAAAAGATTGAAAGCAAGCAGTGGTTAAGTTTATCCTTAAGTAGACCAGATAAATAGCAGGGGTTTGTCTCTACAAAGAAAAAGAAAAAATAAAGGAACAAAAAGAAGACAAAATCAAAGAACAGCACAAACGAGTGCAGAGAGTGAAAGTTAGTAACAATTGTGTTGTTAATTACAGTTGGTATTGGTACTTGGTCTCAGTCCTGTCCTTGGTTTGATGAGTTATCCCTATAGTCTTTTGACAAATTTCCATTTAATTTAAGATAAATCAAATTGTCTTTCTGAAAATTACAATTAAAAAAAAAAGTAGTCAAGAAAAAGGTAATGCCAAGATCAAGAGTCAAAGAAAGATAAAAGCTGTTCAAAACAAACAAACATGTAAAAAAAAAAAAAAAACTCAGTAAATAGTGTTAGGATCATAAGTTGCCATTTTCATGTACAGTTTTGTTTCCTGTCAAAACATTATTAACTTTTTGCATTTAAATAAATTATTAGGAATTTAAAAGGTCAATAGTAAAATTGTAAATATAAAAGGTAAAAATCCATGTATATCTATGTTTATTACTTTCAGGTTGGTTACTATACTTACCTATCTTACCTTTTTTCTTTTTTTTTTTTCTGAGGCAAAGTCTCACTCTGTCACCCAGGCTGGAGTGCAGTGGCGCGATCTCAGCTCACTGCAACCTCCACCCACCAGGTTCAAGTGATTCTCCTGCCTCAGCCTCCTGAGTAGCTGGGATTACAGGCACCTGCCACCATTCCCGGCTAATTTTTATATTTTTAGTAGAGACCAGGTTTCACCATCTTGGCCAGGCTGGTCTTAAACTCCTGACCACGTGAGCCAACCACCTCAGCCTCCCAAAGCCTGGGATTACAGGCGTGAGCCACTGTGCTCAGCCCTATCTTAAGTATTTTAAATCACGGTACCTCCATATTATTTTGTACTGTGTTTTTTTTCCTATTGTATCATATATGTTTCAATTTCAAATAATATTGGAAGTAACTATTTTAAAACTAAACAATATATTATAGACACAAATTTATTTAGTATCAATGCCATATTTTCAAGTATCCCCACACAAAGCTTATAATCAGAAAATTAGAAGCGAAAATTTTCTTCTCCTCCCAAATCAGTTCCATTTACATAGTTATATACTTTTAACTGTGAATTTTTCAAATAACTTCCTCTATTCTTTGATTCGTCACATGTAGAAACGACTAATTCACCAATAAAAATTGTGAGGAAATAATAAATTTTCTTCATCCCACCTTTTCATTTTCCTTCACCTTCCAATTTTCATTGACTATATAATTATTAATAGTATAGTTTTTTTATTCTTCTAACAGTCACTAATATTTTAAGTCATCTGTTAAAAGATTTTTTTTCTTGATATGTCAAATTTAGGTAACATCCAGTAGTCCTGTAATATGAAAGTTTGGCCTGCCTCTGCCTCTCTTTTTCATTCTATTTTCAATTTTCACTTTTTTTTAATAATATATTTTTTATTGCATTTTAGGTTTGGGGGTACATGTGAAGAACATGCAAGATTGTTGCATAGGTACACACATGGCAGTGTGATTTGCTGCCTTTCTTCCCATCACCTGTATCTGGCATTTCTCCCCATGCTATCCCTCCCCAACTTCCCACCCCCTGCTGTCCCTCCCCTTTTCCCCCCCCGACAGACCCCAGTGTGAGATGCTCCCCTCCCTGTGTCCATGTGTTCGCATGGACCCGCCTATGAGTGAGAATATGCAGTGTTTGATTTTCTGTCCTTGTGTCAGTTTGCTAAGAATGATGGTTTCCAGGTTCATCCATGTCCCTACAAA